>PVJX010004295.1:0-98658 GCA_004027295.1 Dolichotis patagonum
TTATTTCATCTAGAAATAAAATAAAACCCACCACGGATCAAATGAAATGGCCTGGTTCAAGACAACCTCTCTTCCTGCAGGTCTTTTCATAGCTGTGAGACTAAACTTTCCAAGATATTATGTTAGCCTGTTTTCCAAAATTGTCGACATATTGAAAACAGCTGTTAGCTAGGTGCAAGGTGCTGGAGGGAAAATGCCAAAGGTATCCTTTTCTCTCCCACGTGATTCTACCCATTGACTGACAGGTCATCCTGGAGTCTGTGATTTGGGACCAACGTTCTTTAGCTGCAATGCATTGTTCAAATGTAGCCATGATTCTTGCTGTGTTGGATTCGTGAAATTCGAATTTTCTATCCATGTACATTTCATAAGATTTTGAAGCTTTTCCTACCAACATGCCACCAAAACCAGGATCAGAAATACTTACCTTCTCTCTGTACCCTAAGTCACCGTGCCTAATCCTCAGGTCAACCATGCAAGATAGTTTCCTCTCTGCATCTTACAAACAAGGAACTAAAACTCAGAGATGCCAAAAGATGCAGGCTCTTCTTTTTGGAGGTCACCAAGCTCTGTGGGTGGCTGAGAGGGGATGGAGGTCGAGGTGTGGCTGACTGCAGGGTGAGAGCTGTCAGCCCGCAGAACACTTTGAGAGCAAATCCCAGGCCAGAAACCACAGGGAGCGTGCCCAGATGTGGAGCTAGAGAGTAAGTGCACAGGGCGAGCATCTCGAGTTTTGTCTTAAAATGAAACCATCTGAAATAGCCTCATTTCCTCCTGTAAAGCAAGTTTTAGGAGGCGAAATCCACTTAGGCTGTAAGCCACTGATACAGCTGTTGGCTTTCCATGTTATCAACTGCCAGCTACAGGAAAACAGGAGAACCTGCTCCTCGAAGTTGTGCTCTGTGATTCAAAATCTCTCGCTGGGATGCGTGAGAGAAAGGGCGGTAAGACCCTCTGCCCTCCCCAGTGGCATAGTTGCTGCTGAACAGTGCCTGAAGATTGGGGATCAGAAAGTTGCCCCTCCTGCACCCCAGTCCAGCCTCAGCTTCCTTCTCAGACTCCCCCAGGAGTAGAGTATCAGACTAAAGAGAACATGGCTCAGGAACTCTGGCCCCAGGGCCAAGTCCAGACTTGTGTAAAGACTACTGCGCTGATGTTAAGATGGAATAGGACATGTAGCCAGATTGTGGGGAGATCAGTGCCATTAGCAGCAGTAATTTCCCTCTGTTGAAGTAGCTTCCCGAAACAAAACATGAAAGCAGCTTTCAACTACTTCACTTAGCACCCTGCTTGAACCCTTGGAGTGTATGTATTTTTCCAAAGACACACAGAGAGAACTAGGATAAGAAGAGAGGGAAGGAGGAGGATGCAGGAGTACTTCGTACTGTACTGTCTATAAAGCCACAGTGAACTGATTAATACCTATTTTCGTTCAACGAAGCTATTCGGGAAGTACTTGTGACACACTGAGCTCTGTCAGGTCTGCTGTGAGTATAAACCCGAATAAGACCCAGTGCCTTTCCCCAAGAAGCTCCATCTGACCCTGTGCAGGAGGCAGAAGCCCAGGCAGGCAGCTTCACAGCAGCCTTAACCAGTGCTGTGGGTGATGGGCAGCACGTGCAGCTAAGCAGCAAGGAGGGCCTCACTCCATCTGCAGGGCGAGTGGGGAGGTGGACATCGGAAGAAAGGGGTGCTCTTGCCACATCTACCAGGCTGTTATGGGACCCAGATGCACAACGGAGGTTGGGCAGGGTTTCTGAGTACTAAGGGTCCAGCACTTGGAAGCAAAACGGCTGCGAAGACCTCATTCACTGGAGATGAGTTTGAAGATGTAGACAGGCATTGGACAATCCAAGTACAGAGATCCAGGCAGAATTTGAAGCAAGAAGGCAACTCCAGCCATAGAAAGACACAAGTGTGAGAAGGTAACTGCAGAAAAGCATTCTGGGAAAGAGGCGGCCTAGAGATACTAGCCAGGACAGCATGGGCATTAGCAATCTTTCAGAGCTAAAAGCTTTTAAGATTTGGTAAGTGGCATAGATACGGGCTGGAATGGTATGCATAAGACCTAACAGCCAGAACAACACAGGCACTGACCATTTGGAATGCCCACCAGCCAGGACAAGTAGCAGAGCCAAACTACAGCCCCCGGCTGACAGCAGACCTGGAAGAAGGTTAAAAGCATCCTTCCACCAGCTGGGCCTGCTGGGCAGCTCCTGGCTTACTTGTGTAAGCAGACTGCTCTGGAAGCTGCCTGTTATTCCTCCCAACCATTCAGGACTTCAGAGACTTATTGCAAAAGGTAAGGGCATCCCTCCTCCTGTGGCTTCAGGCATGTTAGCCAGTAGGAAGCAGAAGCGGTGATGTGCCTGGGCCATGAGAGAACCTCCGCCATTGACATCAGACCACACTTGGGCTAGTTTGCTACAGAATAAGAGACTGAAGAGCAAGATGGTCACCCCAGCTGAGGCATTCTGAGACCCAGACACGTAGGTGAGCCCAACAAGACCAGCAGAGCCACCTTAGCTGATCCCCACTGACTGACACTGCTATGTGCATTAAAGTTGTGAGGTTGTTTGGCGATCATTATATGGCAAGTGATAAGGGACACACCCTGGCCCCCACATGCATACCTTGTAACAAATAGAGCATCATCCAACTGTCTAATCACGTTCTTTCTTTTTTTTTAACTTTATTGGTGCAGTTAAGGTATATATAACAACCACATTCATTATAGAGAATTTGTATCTGTAAATGATGCATCTTGATTCCTCTTTTTTCCCCCATTCACATCCCCTCTTTTCAAACCCCCTTCCCCTCCCCATTCACAAATTTGGTTTTCATTTCATCCATCTGTTCTCATTTTTTCTTCCCTTCCTCCATTTTCCTTCCTCTGTCCTTATTTCCATTTTCCTTTTGAACAGTTTCTTCCTATTTTATAATACCTATTACACGTTTCTGTTCTTATTTACATTCTGACTTTCTCACACTAAAGAAACAATGCAATATTTACACGTGTGCCCAATTTATTTCACTTATAATTATGGTCCCAAGATCCATCCATTTAAAAATAAATGTCTCAATTGACCAGTAATGTTGTATATTTTTTCTTTATGGCTGACTAATACTCCATTATATTAAATGTTTATCCATTCATTGATTGATTGATGGGCATTTGGGTTGCTTCCAAGATTTAGCTATTACAACCAGTGCTGCTATAAACATGGGTTTCCATATATTGCTGTGATATGATGCTTTTAATTCTTCTGGAAAGATACCCAGAAGAGGAATAACTGGGTCAAATGGGACCACTCACCCTAACGTGTTGAAGAATCTCCACACTAATTTCCACAGTGATTGCACCAACCTACACTCCCACTACCAGTGGAAAAGTTTCACTTTTCCCTACTGCCCCTCCAGAATTTGTTATTGCGTTCTTCATGATAACCATTGTTTCTGGAGTGAGATGGAATCTCAGTGTTGTTAATTTGCATTTCTTGAATGACCAGTAAAGTTGTACATTTTTTTGTATACTTACCTGTCATTTGTACTTCTTTTTTGCAAAATGTCTGTTCATCTCAGATGCCCACTTCATCACATTCTTATAGGAATGTATTGAAAGTATTTAACAGGCAAATCACTGAAAGTAAATCTGCAGGTTATTGAAAGTATCTCAAAACCCCCACTCTTGTGGAGTGAGGACGAAACCTCTGGAAATGTATGTGGTATTTGCACAACTGGGGGAGTGTACACATAGGAACATTAACCAGAAAATCTCTGTTTCCATTGCTTGAACACTCAGCACCCATATTGGGTACCATTTTATGTCTAATCCAGTGCTCTGGGGCTTCAAAAGATCAGAAAGCAATATGCTTCTCTTCTCATACGGTCATAGCCAACTGACATAGCGAGGCACGTTGGTTTGCATGCTGATAAAAGCTAGATGGGAAAGTCAAGCTACTGATAATGCAAAAGGACTGTCAGCATTGTTTCATCCTGGAATTGGACTCTGCCAACTGGCTGCTAGGAAATGACTGAGAGGAGCCAGCTCACGACCTTTAGAAGTAGGCAGACCATCTCCACAGCCTCCACCTGGACAAGAGGGCACATCTCTTCCCAGGCAGGGAAGTGAGGAGTGGGCAGACAGGCCAGGCCACGTCCTGCTGCAGGCCCTCCACATGGATAGTACAGGGGCAAGGGAAGGGTTCCTGTTGGCACCCTGGCCATAGACTCTTGCCCCCAACTCCCATGGGTATTCAGCGATGCCACTGCTGGTCATAACCAAGCCATGCCATTTTCCCCTCTCCCAGCAATTTGGCAACCTGGCAGGAACTGATTCACTCCCAACCCTACAAGTGCACAAAACTCTTTCCATGTACTCCAACCACACACCTATACACGCTCACATGCATACACAGGTATATGCACACTGCATTACACACACACATTCACATACACAGGTGTTCACACACATACACCATTTGCATGACCACCAAACACACAAAGATACATCCATGCAGCTAACAATGTTTTCGTCATTGACAACTTCCTAGCCCACATTCAGAGCACCCAGCTCCCAAGGAAGAGGAGCCTTGGCCAGTGCCAGGCACCTCCTGGAGAAGTCTAGCAGTTATGCTTAGAGACCTGTGCATTATGGTTAGCACTCTAAACAAAATGAGTCAGTCCTCCTGCATTTCTTGCTGGTCACTTGTCCTGAGGGAACTGACTCCATCTCTCTGAGTCTCTGCTTCCTCATGATAGGGCGAGCAAGAGACCTCACAAGTGTGCTATGAAGCCTGAGTGAAATAATTCAAGTCAGCCATGGGAGGTAGGGTAAGTGTCTTTTTGGAATTGAGCTGCATGTTACAGTACATGAGCATAATTTGGGTCACTTCACTATGGGGAGCATAGCAGGGCCTGTAGAAGTTCTAATCGTTCCCTGCCAGGCTCCGGGGCTGAGCCTGATGTGCCCCTGACCTACCCCTACCTTCATCTCTTGTCACCCATCATATCCCCAGTGCAGACACGTCTTGCTCTCAGTTTCCACACCTTCCAGGGGGCTTGCTTTGCCTTGAACATGCTGTCATCTCCTTTCCTCAACTCTCCCTCAGCCTTGCTAACTGCTCTCATGGATCTGGGCTGAGCTAATGTTATAGGCAGCTGAGTTAGTTAGAAATATTATAGGCAGTGAGGCAGGGTTAGGTCCTTGAAGGAACTGGTACAGAAACCCAGATGCCTTGGGACTGTGGGGGAGACAGACACCTCCTGCGGTGGGCCAGGCCTCAAGACAAAGGATCAAATAAATGCATCCACATCCTAAGGACTGATATTCTAAATAGGTCTCTATCACCCTAGGAAGCCAGGAGTCTCCATCCCAACTCACTAAGGAAAGAGTCACTGTTCTTTAAGCATGCCTGCTTGCTGTGTGACTTGCTTCCCCATTTGTCCCGATTTAATCAATTTTACCTGAGCAATTACTCTTATTGGTTAACTATAGTTCTGTCCTACCTTATTATGCCTATCTGCCTTGTGAGTTCCCAGGTTTTCCTCACATTGGACCCATCTCACCCCATGATTTTGCTCTATAAAAGTCCTTAGAAAAAAGAGTCCTTGGCAACCTGCTCAGGACCCCTTCTGTCTCTTTCAGACAAAAGCTTTCTTTCTCTCAATAAATATGTTCTGCTCTTAATCTCCACTGTTCCTAAAATTCATTCTTTGATTTTAGAGAACACGAACTCATACCAGACATGTAGTAGATCTGGAGTTTCATTCCGCTATATGACCAAGAGCCATGTCATGCCCTCACCCATGCAAAGAGTCTCTGTGGAATGTACACATAACATCAGAGTTAATTTACTCAAACTCTGTAACAAAGTACCAGAGGCAAGGTGACTGACCTAAGAGAAACATGCTGTCTCTCGACCTGGAACCAGCAGATCCTGACCCAGCTGACACAGGCTGTGCCTTCTGAAGCCTCTCTCTTGGGCCTGTGGTGGCCATCTTCTTTCTCTGTGCCCCTGTGTGCTACCCTCTGTGCCTGTCTACCTCCACATCTCCTAGCCAGGATGCTGACCAGTGGGTCAGACTCTACCTCAGTGACCTTGTTTACCATAGTTTCTCTTTTAAGGCTCTGTCTCAGTCACATTCTGAGTTAGTTCACGTCAGGTTCCCAATATATGAATTTGGTGGGGAACACAATGCAGGCATGAACAGTGCCAGAATACAAAGTATTTGCTACTTTCCAAATCTGAGTGAGAAGCCCCTCTAAGTACAGTGCCCCTGTGCATCCTCCGCGATGCCAGGACAGCATGTTGTTACATTCTTTTCCTGCACGGTGGATATACTTCCAACCAGATTTTAGCCCATCGAGGAAGACTGTGTTGTTCTCAGTCAACAGCCTAGGCTCTCACACACACTGGTGAGTGAGACGACAATGAGAATTTCATGAATGAGTGGATGAGTGAATGTCTTTGCTGTCCTCTCTCCATGCCAAAACCACATCCTTAATAGAAAACACGGCCTAGGAGAAAGGGATATAACAATATCTTACATGTGGAGAGCCTCTGAAGCTCTGACTACCCCTTCCATGCAGCACAACTGGCTTCATTTGGCAGAGGAACAACTGAAGCCCTGCGAAATTAGGGCCTGCAAACAAGTGGATCTGATGGAGCCCGGCTACTTCAGTGGATAACCACAGCATCTGAAATTATAGTGAACTAAAATTAAGTTTGTAGTAAAATGCCCCGCTTCCCTTGAGAAACTTGACCCTGGTACTGGAAGAGCTAAAGCATCACTGGAATTGAGAAAATGCATCTTGGATCTGCTTGTACTGCAGCTTCTATTGCAGCTTCCCAGGGTGGCAGGGATTGTGTGCAGCCTCATCTTGAGAGCTAGGACTCATCTTTTAAAGTTTGGAGTCCCAAAATACAGCCTGGCCTTCCAACTAGCAATTTAAGAGCCTTGCTCTTTCAAGTTTAACATTTACTGAAGAAGAAGAAGGGAAAAACAAAAATAATCCAATGATTGTTGCTCTTGGAATCCAATTCTTATTACTCATGTTTTTCTCCTCCAAAAGAAAATCGTTGCACATTCTGTAATTCTCATTGGCAGCCCTTGTCAAACATGGTCAGCAAGCACCTCCAGGATCCAGCATAGTCTTGCCGAGAAAGAGAAGCCGGGCATGGGAAACTATGCGATTTTTTAAAAGCAATGGTTTGAAGGCAAGCGAGTCATCAGCAGGCTTAAGACAAAGTACACTGAGGCTCTGTGTAAGGAGGCAGAAAGCCATGTTAAAAAGCAGTGGCACAGTTCGATCTGCTTTCCGATGCCAGGGCCGCCCCACTTGCCATGTGATTTGGAGCAGGTAGCTTACCCTCCCTAAATTCAGTTTCATCTGGAAGATGGAAATTGTGGTAAGACAATACTTTGAAGAGAGTGCAAAGTCAAATGAATCAATGTGTATAAATCTTTATCCCAGGGCCTGGTGCATTTAATACTGACACTTACAAGAGCTTGCCCAGGCCATGCCAGGGGAATAGTCAAGGCCAGCCTGGAAGTCCCTCCCTGTCGTCCCTCTCAGATCAGGGCACTCCTGATGGTGAGCCACATTCTCCAAACACCAACTATCCTCCTCCTCACCTGTTCTTCAGAACTGCACTCTGCCCCTCTGTTTTCCCCAAAGCTCTAAATTTTCATCAAACTTCTGGTCTAATGCTCCAACCTCCCCACTCACATGACTCCCAGATGACAACCCTCTACTCTGTTCCATGTTCTTACTCCTAGTCAGTCTTGGACTCTTTGGTGACAAAGACAATATGTCATTCTCAAATTGATATACATAACTAAATGAACAAGTGAATAAATATCAGAGTGGTGGTAAAACCTCATAGAACGTCACCAGGGATCGAAGCAGTATGGTCACTCTGCCTCCACACCAGCCCGTCAGAATCTCTAATCCTTTCCACCGGCAAACTCCTGTTTAGTCACCACATGTACTAACCTAAAATTCCACCACTCCTCACTGTCTAACTCTACTTTTGAATGCTTCTGAAGGAAGATCTGGCTTTTGCACTCCTCTCCTTTGCACAAACTGCTTGGGTCAGGTGCTGCTGGGGTCTGCCCCCAAAGCACCCTGTGCACTGGGAACAGTTTCCCCAGTGTAGCTGTGTTGACGGCTGGTCCTTCTAGAGGCCATGAGGGCTCAGCCGTTGTAAACGGATTCACGTCGCTACCTGGGGAGTGGGTTTGTTACATTGAGAGTGGGTTTGCTAGAAAAGTGAGTTTGGCCATATTTTGCCCTCTGTCCCCTCTCTTAGCCTTTTGCTTCTGACATACAATGAAGGCTCTCACCAGATGTTTGCACCTTAAATTTGGAGTTTTCAGCCTCCAGAACTATGAATAATAAATTTATGTTCTTTAAAAATTACCCAGTCTTTGATAATCTGTTATAGCAACACAAAACAAAGACGGGGATACTGCAATAGGTGGTGGCCCAAAAGGCTTACTTAGCCTATGCCCTCTGTCTGCTTTGGCAGAAGCCCCAGAAGAGATTTGATGCTTACAGAATAGGTTATGGGCTCTTGGGGCATTAATTTTGTTGACATGAAGCCATTAATCTACCTCTGGTTCTTACCTGCAGGGCCACACAAGTCCCTCAGGAAGAAAGGAAGGAGAAAGGCCTTAGAATGGGAGTGCTAAGATGTTTTCTGGAGACATGAAGAGGCCCAGGACTCTGTAGTGAGCCAGAACTGCTATTTAGAGGCCTAGGTGTTAGCTGTCTACAGCCCAGGAAGAAGGGTCCAATACCCGTCACATGAGTGAGATAGGCCAGGCAATTACGAGAACCTCACCTCAGAGAGCAGGAAGGGTGGAAGCAGCTGGAAACAGGGACACCTGTGGGTCAGAGGAGTGGCTCGGAGCTAAAGAACTGGTAAGTGTGTGCTGAATCTTAGGAGGAATCCGGATTGTCTCATCAGACTGACTTCTCCTTGTCTAGGGGCTGTTAGGAGCAGGCCATCCATTCCACACCAACAGCCACTGTAGAAAAGATTCCTGCTCTCAACACAGTGCAGAGCAAGGTTCAGGCCCCTGGAGCATTTCTAGTGACTCTGCTCTTTAGCCTGATTTTATCTCTGGGTCTCCACAACCCCTTCTCCATAGCACTTCACGCTGTTCCCTGGGGCAACGTCAGAAGCCGGTTTGAGGGGCCCTGTCTTGAGGGGCCCTGTCTTGATCTTTTCTCACTCCATTGCTCCTCACTGACCACTAAGCTATGTCTGAGGCCATCTCCATGCACCTACTTGTTCCTTCTGAGCTGAGTTCCTTTACTTCCCAGTATCTATCCTTCTCCACAGACACAAGTTTGCCATTATTCCATCACTTCTCACTTCCCGAGATCCTGACCCAGCCATCAAGCATCATACTCATGGTTCCTGTCATTCTTTCTCCAGAAAGTCCTCTTGGTGGTCCTAGAGTTAGTATTCATGCTACCCCTGAACCACA
The DNA here is from genome assembly GCA_004027295.1 of Dolichotis patagonum. Classification (NCBI taxonomy): domain Eukaryota; kingdom Metazoa; phylum Chordata; class Mammalia; order Rodentia; family Caviidae; genus Dolichotis; species Dolichotis patagonum. The sequence goes on from PVJX010004295.1 coordinate 9,502, forward strand.
CAACTCCGCACTTGCCCGACATCCCAACATGGTCAGCCGACTTCATGCTCCTGCATCTTACACCTCATCTAGGCATCTTCTAACTCCTCTTCAGCTAGTTTACTTCATAAGCATATTTATCTACCATGTGCCAGGCACTCTCTTGATATTGTGGCAGCATTTTTACTTCCATTTCAAGTCTCTAGCCTAGGAAAAACATAAGAAACTATAAATCAACAATTACAGTAAAATGTGATACATGTGCTTAGATAATGATATAAGAGGATACAAAGAGAGGAAGGAAAAGTGGAACTTATCCCAGTCTGGGGAGTCATAGAAAGCTTCCAGGAGGAAGCAACACAAAAACAATCTTGGGGAGAGGGAGCATTTCAGACTGAAGAAGGCGATGCTCGATGTAGGAGACTTGAAATCGAGAGATGTGCTTATAATTTTCCAGCTGCATGACACTCATTCCCAGAAATCCACAGTCTGAGAGGCGGTGTTAGAGGAAAAGTCAGGAGCAGGACGTTAGGGATGAATACTCAGGCCAAAGAGTTTGATAGAGCTCTCTGTTGATTGTAAGTGGGAAAGTGGCTCAGATGGACCTGTCGTGAGGAGACAGGGTAGAAGACGAAGATGCAGTCCTGTCTCCCTATGAACGTATCTGAATTTCACCTTTCCATCACTTAGATCTGCGAGACCTCCAGAGGAAAGCTCCTGTCCACAGACCACAAGAGCCAGGAGGGTGAGAGGCTCAGTTAGGGGCAGAGGAAGGAGCAGTTTGACCTCTAAAATAATGCTGTAGGCTCTACTTTCCTAAGCTCAGCAAAGAAAAATAAATCATCCTTCAAATGGCAGAGGCCAGGGCTTGCTGCATGATTGTCTCATTAGGTGTAAGATTACACCCCAGGTCTGGTTACAGCAGGCCACAGGAATCAAATCCAACAGCAGCAGACCAGACAGCAATAAGCAGGACCCCGCTCAGAAGGAAAACAGGGGGAATATAAAAGCCATCACCGCCCCCTTCTCACCCTTCAGCTACCCACATGAATAGTCAAAAACGAGGAGTTTAGAAAAGCGAAGATAAAACAGCTAAGATTTCATGCTCAGTTTCGTTTCTGATGTGGACCCCTGACAACCAACAGATAAGTTGTGGCAGAATCAAGGAAGTGGGACATGGCCATAAACACTGCTTATGTTTTATTAAACATTATGGAAAAATAATTGCTAGTTACGTGTAAAACATCATATATCTTCAGGGTTCTCGGAAGTGATCAGGACGTAGCTCTTTCCCAGGGAGTTCCTGGCCTTCTGGGGAAGGGTTAAAAACTCAGGACAAACACTTCTGTGTTCAGGTTTTTTTTATCTTCTTGATAAGTGGATTTTCTATGGAGAGGTACAAGGAGAGCATTCATAAAGTTGTCACAGAAGACATTGCTTTGAGATGGACCTTAACAGTAAGCGGAAATCCATCAGATAATGAAAAAATAGAGCTGCTTACTCAAAAGCAGACACAAGAAAAGAAGAGCCATTTTAATAAACAGCAAAGATCCATATTTCTTTAGTTAAAAGGTTCCTCGATCATCAGGCATGCCTGTAATGACATGTTCTTGTTCTCAAGGGGAAGTAATAAGGACATGCTGCATGAAACAACTGCATTTACAGATTATCTACCCCTAATACCATGTCTAGCCCCACGTAGAGCCCACGTTCTTTGTATCACAGTAGAAGTTCGCTTCTTCTTTGTATTCAATATACAAGGATTATTAGATGATGGAAGTTATACATAACATGAATAACACAAGACTTTTTGTAACACATACTCAGCATCTTGACCTAATTTGTACCTGTGGGATTCACAATATCATTTTTAGAAGTATCTTAGAATACCAAGGTTTTACTTGCCTTTCCAATTGGATAATATTCACAAATCACCTTGCTTCCATTGAACTGTGCAGCACTAGAAATTATTTGTTCAGCATTACTGTTGTATTCTTAGGGATTGAAACATTTTGTCTGATTCATAAAGAAATGAAAAGTTCATATACTACTGTGCAATTAAAGAAGCTGAACCATTAGTTTCCACTTCGTTTGCTTTTATCTGAGGTACTAGGGATTGAACCTAGGGCCTAAGCACTGATCTATAACAACAGCAGGCTTTTTAAAATCTTCTATTTTGAGACAGGTCTTTCTAAATCACAAAGCTGTGGAGACCAGGCCTGACTTCTCAATCCTGCCTCAGCCTCTCAGCATACTGGGATTACAGGCATACACAACCATGCCTGGAAAACTATTAGCTTTATATCTTTCTACAAAGAAAATTCCAAGCTCAGCCAGATGGTTTTACAAGTGAGTTCTGCCACATTCTCAAGGAGTAGGTAATTTCAGCCTTAGGTAAACATTTGGAGGAAACAGAAAAAGAGGGATACTCTCAACTGGTTTTATGAAGTTAGTACAACTTTCAATGCCAAATCTAGACATGGAAGATATAGAAGATAAAAATTATAGACCATCACCATTCAACAGCAACTCAGACACTCTAGACTTAATATTGTTAAATTGTTCCATCATTGTACTAAATACAGTACAATTTGATAGATTCTTTTATTCCAGGAATAGCTTGGCATTTAAAAATCTTGTTAATTGGGAAGAATAATTATTATTCTCATAGAAATTTCAAAGTTCAATAACTTACTTTTCTCTCATTTGAAATTTGGTAAAATGCAGGAGACAGAAACTTTTAAACAGACAAAGAACATCTATCAACTATCATGAAAAAGAAATTTTAAAAAAGGAAATTAAAAAGGTACTCAGATATATTGTCTATTACAAAAAATTGAAAATGTAAATTTAATTAATAGTAGGCTGAAATCAATATGCAGAAAACAGCAGTAAGTTAAGACCTAAGAAACACCTACTTAGAATAAACAATTTTGTATAAGATAGCATTTATTCAATTGTAAGATACATGCAATGTATATTACTGTTAATGTTATGTATGTGTGCACACATGCATTAGACCTCCCAAAGAAAATTCTATGACTGTTCAGCAAGATATAAGAAAAACCCAACAATTGTAAATTTTTATTGTGCTCATGGATGGGAACACTCAATGTCAAAATGAGGTCATTTTCTCCAATGTAAACTATGAAGCCAACTTCCCAACAAAAATCCCAGCAAGAACTTTTTTGTAAAGCTTTTATGATTTGGACTTATCTTGTTGGAATCCTCACCATACCAGATTGCTTATAAAGCTGTGGTATTAAGACCGTGAAGTAGTGGAACAAAGATAGACAAACCCAATATAATAAAACAGGGTCTGGATACCACCATGAATACGCAGAAATACTGATTCATTACAGAAGCTGGATTCTCCCAAATATGGCCTATTAATACATCGTGCCAGGGATGTTGATATTTACTCTGGGGAACTACGAAGTTTGTACCACGTCTCCTCATGTAGAGCCATCTATTCCAGGTGGGTCAGGGACTTGTATGTAAAACTTGTAAAATGTGAAAGAGAATATGTTTAAAAAATGCAACTCTGATATAAGGAAGATTTCTATAGCAAGCCAGAAACCATTAGCCACGTTAGGAAATTCTGATAAAGGATAACAACACTAAAATTAAAAGCTTCCGTTGGTCAAAAGAACTCATTAAAAAGTGAAAAACCACAGCCAGCAGAGAATATTTGCCATATAAATAGCTCAGAAAGCATTAGTATCTAAATGTATTTAAAAATTCCCTCTGGACTAATAAAGAAATAAGTATCCTAATTCTTAAAATGAGCAAAAACTATGAAGAAATACTTTGCACAAAAATAACAGAGGAACACAAGTGGTGTATACACATAGGAATGTTCAACTTCATTAGTGAACAAAAAAGTGCTAGCTAAAATCTCAGTAATACACTACCATCTACTCTCGGGTTAGTAGAAATTAAAAATAAGACAAAATCAACCCCTTGGCTATGGATGGATCCAGGGAAGCGCCTACGGACTGGCACACAGGCTGGCACTGTACACTGGTCCAGTCCCACTGGGACACAACTTGGCATTACCGGTGTGGTGAAGGCACGTTTAACGGACAACCAGCAATCCCATTCCTAGGAGCAGAGCCTGCAGACACCCTGAAAGTGGGCGACAAGAAGCTCACTACCCTCTTGTGACAGTTTTTTAAAAAGTAACTCTAAATAGTCCAAGCATTTTTCAACAGAATAAAAGACAGCAGGAGGTCAGACTGCAAATGAATAAATCCATGTAAGTGAATCTCAAAATCTTAACACTGAACCAAAGAGACAAGTGGCAGAGTAGCACACTATGTGACATCTTCATTACAAACCCTCAACTATGTAAATGCTTGTAATATATCGTTTGGGACAAATGCAAGCATAATAAGTTGTACCAAAAAACAAGATAAGGGTAAACACAAAGCTCAGCTAACGGAATGTGGTTTCCCTCGGCAGAAAGGGAAAGGAGAGTTACAACCTAGGAACACACTGAGGGCTTCAAAAGCATCCATTAGCCATTCCCAACACCAGGGGATGACCAGAAAGGCATTCACTTCACTATTCTGTATACCCGATATGTACATAATATATTCATCTGCATGAACGAAATGCTTCATAAAAAAGTACCACACAAGCACCTTTCAGAATCTAAATGTAGAAATGTATCAAAAGACCACAATCACTTCTAATTCTACTACCCATAGATCACTACTGCTCATATTTTTGCTATCTTTTTCTCTTTGTTTACATACCAGTACATTAAAAAGTTCTTTAAAGCATACCATAAAAGTTGGTTGGCAGCCTTTGACAGGAACTTGGCCCTTGCATGGTAGGGAGACTTAGATGGACACAAGCGTTATAAAGGCAGATATAACTGATCTGGACTGCTACACTGGCGGTATGAGAGAGGAGAGATCCCTCAGTCACAACTTATTCCTTGTTTTCTGGCAAGTATTTTAACAAAAATTGTATAAAATGAATCACAGAAATGTTTAGAATGTAAAATATATATATATACATCTTCAAATTTAGAAACCATGTTAGCTTGGTGTAAGTGGAGCAGAAAGTTCAAAAGAAGAGAGAAAGAGGTAGAAAACAACCAGACACCAATCTAAGACAGCCAAGGGACATGCGGACTGCTGATCTACGCTACAGTGGCTGGCGGGCGGACGTAGTAGGTGTCAGTGTGACAGAGTTGATCTCAAACTCCTGAGCTCAAGTGATCCTCCTGCCTCAGCCTTCTGAGTGCTGCCTGGTTTGGTCACACATTTCTTGCTGCGTACCCTTCCACATAGACAAAATAAAAATGAGTCCATGTTCCTCATGTGTGTTTATATCTTTATGAATGATGCGCATGTATTCTCTGCCAACAGGCTAAATAGGAGAAATAATATTTTCTCCCTACACCCAAAGCACCTCTGTAGAGGTATCTGCTCTAAAGGAGATCTGCGGAAGGGTTTTTAAAGGGGTTTCCAGTTTCTCAGATTCTTACTTGCTCTCTACCTCATAGACGAATGCACCACTGAGTAAATTCCTGGACGGCACATGAGGATCCAAGGAATGAGCAGGCAGCGCTGAAGGAGGCAGGCTGGAGAGGAAAAGAGAAAGGGAGGGTACAGGTGACTGGTGGCCCAGGACAGATTCCTTCTGGCCTCCACCAATGGGTAGGGAAGAAGTGGAAGGGACAGTTCCAAGATATATTTCATAGGTGACTCGCCAGAGCTGAAGGCAGCTGAGACACAGCAGGTGACAAAGAGGCTGTCGCTGAGGGTGCTTCTGCAGTGACGGTGCTGACTCCGTCACCTGGGACACAGAGTGTGGGCAGAGGAGGAGGCCGCAGGGCAGGGGGAGGTTGGTGCAGGCATGCGAACTTGAAGAGGATCAAGAATCTGGGTCAGAGCCAGAGAGGCAAGGGGGAGAGAGGACGTTAGACCACAGTCAGGGCAAGAATGTGTTGCTCAGGGCAGGACAGGACACACTTTCTTTGGCACAACCGAGTGCATAGATGTGATAGCAGGAAAACAAAATTTCACGAAACAGTACTGGCCTTTCTCTGTGGAATGCATTCTTGTATTTTACTCTATTATTTTAATACCAGTAGCAATCCAGGAAATAAATTTCATGGCCACAGAGTATGAAAAGCAGGGCTAGGGAAACTGCTTTAAAAAGAACAAGTTGCTTCTCTCATTGGAGCTTCTTGTCATTAAAAGATTCTGGGTCATAGAATCTGACTGGCTTCTGTGTAAATTTCAGAGCGACTTACTGACCTGGGTAAGTTTAAGTCTTGGGTATCTTATCTATAAAACTCGAAATAGTAGGATTTGTCTCATAGACTTGTGGTGCTGATTAAATAAAAGGACACAAGCCTGTCACCTAACACATGGCCGACTCCGACTTTCTGTGAACCATTTTAGTGCTGCTTCTCCAGCACCGATAGATAACACTGATTATTAAACCCTGTCTCCCCCACAGGAAGCACACCGATTTCCTAACAATAAATGTCAAAGCTTAACTTCTCAACCCAGAAATTAAAAAAAGAATTAATACCGAGCTGCCCTGGTTTGGGCCAGAGATTTAAGGGTGATTTATGCTGCTGTGTGGATTTCTTGAAATCTTGCATAATCTAGATGTCCTGGGACCCCAGTAAGGTACTTCCTGGCTGAAGGAAACTGCCCTGGATTGTGAAACAATTGAGATTTGCTGTGACATTAAAGTCGTGGCTCAAGGAAAACCAGTCTAGCCCCAGGGGGCAGCACTGGAAAGGAATTCTCCTTGTGGATGCATATTTTGAAAACATGATGATTAAACAAAAAATAATAGTCTGATAGATTCAAAACCTGGACAGGGTTTTAAAAAACTATACACCCTAAAAATGAAAATAAGCATTAGGTGTTTCCTACTCTACGAGCACGCACATTCCCTTCTGTGTGTGTACTTCCTTCTGCCCAGCCAATTGTCTATACAGAGAGGAAGGGATTAGGGAGAGAGGGGGGAAGGGAAAGAGGGAGAGGGAGAGGAGAAGCAGAGAAGAGATGATGTGAGCTCTGAATCAAACAGACCACCCCAGAATCCTGCTATGAACTCAGGCGTCATACAATTTTGAACAAGCATTAGCCTCTGTGCCTCAGTTTTCTCATCTGTGAATCAGGAACACTCAGGCATCATACAATTTTGAACAAGCATTAGCCTCTGTGCCTCAGTTTTCTCATCTGTGAATCAGGAACATGCAATATCTGGCTTTTGGGTACGTGGACCTCCTAGCACAGTGCTGTATATACAGCACAATAATAACCACAGTAAGTCATCGCTTCGATGCAAATGAGTTAGAAACACATTCTCCAATATATACTAATACAACTAGTATGTCTGGTAATTAGAAAAAGGTCATATTCTTTTGTATCTACGCTGAAAAATGTAGTCTTAATCACATTAACTAGATTCTTGCAACTACTGGCATCTAATTTTTTTAAAACACTACCTCAGTAGATTGAATTGCAGTTTGCAGTTCACAGTTTAACTCAGCTCCTAAAGCTCCTGTGGCAAAGAACACTCAGACATATTGAAGAGAAAATAAACAAATCTCATGATCTTATGAATGTCATCTTTGAAATCTTTGGAAATAATAAGATATGTTTACTTTCTAACATTACAGGCAGCTGAGTTAGTTAGAAATATTATAGGCAGTGAGACAGGGCTAAGTCCTTGAAGGAGCCAGTGCAGAAGCCCAGATACCGTGGGACTGTGGGGGAGCCAGACACCTCCTGCGGTGGGCCAGGCCTCAGGACACCTTCTGCATCCACATCCTAAGGACTGATATTCTAAATAGTTCCGTATCACTCTGAGGAAGTCAAAAGCCACCATCCTAGTCCCCTACAGGAAGAGTCACTGCTCTCTAGGAATGCCTGCTTTCTATGTGATTCGCTTCCCCATTTGTCCCCAATGTAATCAATTTTACCTGAACTACTAATCTTATTGGCAAACCATAGATCTGCACCACCTTATGTCCATCTGCCTTGTGAGTTCCCAGTTTTCCCCACCTTGAACCTGTCTCACCCCATGATTTTACTTTATAAAAGTCCCCGGAAAAGACAGAGTCCTTGGCAACCCACTCGGGACCCCTTCTGTCTCTCTCACACAGAAGCTTGCTTTCTCTCAATAAATATATTCTGCTCTTAACCTCCATTGTTCCTAAAATTCATTCTTCAATGTTAGAGAACACAAACTTGTATAGGACATATAGTAGGGAGGGAGTTTCATTCTCCTATATCACTAACACACAGTGTTTTTTTATTACATCATATCTTCTGTATTGAAAAATATGAAATAAATGTGTAGTGGCACACACCTCTAATCCCAGCACTCGAGAAGCTGAGCAGGAAGATTGCCATGAGTTCTAGGCCAGCCTGGGCTACACAAGTGAGCTCAAAGCCATCCGGCCCTAGATAGTGAGACCCTATCTCAAAAAAAAAAAAAAAAAAAATCAAATGACAAGATACAATGGTCTAAGATAATGACATTTTCTTTTATTGCTTTCTGTCTATAGCATCAGATGACATAAAATATGCCTTTCTATGTCTTTGTACTTCCATTTAGATTGTGACTGTCTTTTTCCTCTTTTCTTCCCCAGGGTAGATTTTCATTCATTCCTAAGACTCAGTTCAAAATCACATCCTTTGTCTACCTTTCTCACCTTGACCCAAACTCCACTCCTGCAGACAGAATTAAATATGCCTGCTCTTAGCTACTGTGTCTGGAGCGATCAGCCATCTAAATATATAAATTTTATTTAGTTCCCCAGATATAAGAGTTCTCTATCAATCTATTAAGAATAAACTGCTGTAGCAATGGGGCCACCCAAAACAAATGGTAGTTAACAACAGAGAAATTTCTCCCACTGTCACTGAGGAAGGAGTGGGTATTCCAGTTCAGGACGCTGCCCTCCCCGTACGGCCATTCAAGGGCTCGGGCTGACTGTGGATCTGGCATCTGTGACTCCTGCATGTGAGGTGTCTCCGTCATGTGTAATTATCATCCTGGGAAAGGGGTGGAGGGGGAGCTTGGAAAGGAGGCGCGTACACATCTTACCTCCTTGTGGTGTGGCCCACATCACACCTACTCATACTTCACTGGAGAGAATCTACGCTCATGGCCAGATGGAGCTGGAATGTTAACTGTGGCCTGGACCCTCCATCCACCCCAACTATGATCTTCTTTCCCCAGGACAGAACTCGTCTTGGAGCTCAGCCCACAGTCGGCCACACACCAATCTCTGTGGGACTTGCCACACACCCTGAATGTCCAACAGAGTGTCCAGTAAGCCCAACCTCCTACCACCCCTAATGTCCAAGATTGGTGACCAGAGGGCCCACCTCTAAATGTATACCCTTTCCTACTTTATCTTAGCCATAACACTACTACTTGGCATTCTGCATATTTCACTGATTTGTTTTGTTTATTTTCTGTCTCCATTAGGTTGAGAGTTCCATGAGGACGAGAATTTTTTGTTCCCTGTTTTACCTTTAGCACCTAGAAGAAGGCCTGGGTTAGAATACTAGCTCAATAGATACATGTCACATGAAAGACTAACCATAGAAAATCTCAGGCTGATGTAACAGAGATTGGAGCCTTCATTTTTTTTGTACTGGCCTCACGGGTGACCTTTAGTGTCTAAACATTAAACATTTGTATTGCTCTCTATGCTCTAAGTGATCGCAATTATCTAAACTAGCGAGTGGATTTGCAAGATTCTGTTTCTGAGAAGTAACTATCCTAACACAGAATGGTGCGTTCAAACACCAGGTACTGGTTTAACAACATTAAGTAATGTATCTGTCTAAAAGGTGATAAATAATAGGAAGGGACTTAAAAAAAATACAGAGTTTTAACAGTCTTAAAACTTTTCCTTGCTTTTGTATAGAAAATGCAGTTTATTCTCAAAGCCAGTGACAGCCTGAGTTTGTGAAACTGCGTCACAGCTTTGGCAAAGAATCTGGAGCAGGGTTCAGCCTCCCTGTCTCAAGGGTTCCGAGATGGCCAAGGAAGTGACTAGTGTGATGTGCAGCAGAGCTGGCACAGGGCCTGCGTCTGTGAGCAGCTGCAGCTGTAGCATGCAGGTCCCCGGAGGGTAAGAAGACAGCTGCCGGGAGCCAGTGGGGTGCTCCAAGGGGCTGGGAAACAGCTTTGAGGAAACCCTCGGTATGGACTGAACATTTGGGCTCCCCAAAGTTAGCATGTGAAATCTATTCCCGGGGTGATGTGTTTGAAATTGGGCCTTCACAAGGTGATTAGGTTGGAAGGGTACTGCCCTCATGAGTGGTATCAGTGCCCTCATAAGCAAAGACCTGAGAGCTCCCGTGTCCCTTTTGCACCATGTGAGGACACAAGGAGAAGTGAGCTGGCTGCAAACCATGAAGTGGGGCCTCACTTGACTCAAATAGGCTGAGTGCTCTGATGTCGGACCCAGCTGGTGGCCACGTATTGTAGCAGCTCTCATTTGACAACAACGGCCCTCCTGGGCATCAGAGAACTGAGGCACTGAAAACACCCCACTCTGGTGGGATTGAGAGCTAAAGATGCATAGATAAACCTCAAAGAGAGCAGGCAACAGTACAGAGCCCAGGGAAGAGATCAGCAGCCCAACAGGAAGGAGGACAAATATAAAGTACTATTTCTTAGGCCCCTATTGCATACCAAACACATAGTAGGGGATTTACAGATTGCATCCCTTTAACTCCTTCCAACTCTACATAATAATAACATTCATACTATTAACCAGTCCTAAAGTTTCTATTTCTTGAAGGCCCTCTGAGAGCCTTGCTCCCAACTACTCTCATCATCACATGCAGATTCCTAACCCTAAATAGTAGGAAGCACACGGTTGTCCCCGTAGTGATATCAGACCTGCCCTGAACATTTCCCGGATACCAGGAATTGTTCCAAGCAATTGATAGGTACGAAGCCAGACAAGCCCTCTGAGGCTGCGACTGTTACTCTCACCCCATTTCCAGGTGGAGAAACGGAGGCATAGGGAAAGTACATAATTTGCCCAAGCTTTCAAGGGGGCAACGCTGAGATTCTGACCCAAAGACCCTGACTGTAGAATAAGTCCTTGACCACATTTCTCACTTCCCGTCCTAGCTGTTCCTGTGCTGCTTGGCCTGAGAAGCCCCAGACTCACACATGCGCAGGAATGGGAGCTCATGCTTCAGGGCCACCTGAGGTCCAGGGTGTAGGTGCTTTCCCTTCTAGGCCTTGGGCCATTCTGACACTCTGTCCTTAAGGCACCTTGGGAGGTCTAATCCCCATCCAGTGCAGTGGCCAGCTCAGCAGTGCACCCTTGCCCTGGGGTCTCCCACGCCCATTTTACTGCCCGGTTCCTCATTCCAGTCCCTAAGACCACTTCCCTCCCAAATAAATGACCAGCACACAGCCTCGCACAAGTCTTTTGCTTGGGTTTGGCTTTGCTGGGAATGGTCATCAAGATTGTGATGGAATCCACAGCATAGATTATCGCACAGAGAACCATTTCTGGCATATAGCCAACTCCTTTCTAGTCTCCCAACCTGTGTCTCATTTATGAAATAGGTTTAATGGAAGATATCCTATCCACAGCTACACTATCTCCCCAACACAGTTTGAGGAGCTAGTTTACAAAAAATTTCACAAAATTCCATAAAAAGGCAAAGTGTAGGAATACACCAAGATCAGCTTCCATCTCAGAACTTGAGTGCATATTACTTTTGGCTCTGACTTAATCTTGAATTTTGACTTCTTTTAATGTCAATTCCAGCAACCCTGAATTTGTGTGTGATGAGTCATTGATTGGCTAAGTGGATCAACATCTTATCTGTTAGCATCAGTAATTTAAACAAGCCAAGTTTTAAAATTAATTTTAATATTCACTTTCAAATCTAGGTAATCATTCCCAACGTAACTTAATTTTTGAAAACTGCTGTGCTTCAGAGTTGGTAATTGATTGTTCAACAACATGTGTATTTACTGCACAAAGGGTGAGTTCTGTAAGATTCAATGTTTATTGTAAAAGCTAACAATGTTCAAGTAGTGGCAAAGGAAATAAATTGAAATTTTATTCGAGTACAGTCATACATTGCTCATGTTCTGAGAAAATGCACCAGTTAGTGATTCATCATAGTGCACATATTTTAGAGTACGTGTCCACCAACTGTGATGGCCGTGATGCCACTGGATAATGTACTCCATGTGACAACAATCGGATATGTGAGCTGTCAGCCACTCAGATATCATTATTCAGTGCACAACTATACTGAGAGAGTCCTTTAGCTACAGAACTTTAGAAAAAGCATGTTATACTTCAAACCCAGAATTTTTCTAAGAACTCAAATAATAACAAAACAGCTAGCAGTGCTGAGATACTAATGTTTCTATATTTTATTGTCAAACTTTTAAAATTTAACTAATAGAAGTCAATATTAAACCAATGCCATCTATTAATGTTAATAATATTTCAATTTCATCCTTGTCTCTCAGAAGTTCCTATTCTGTGGTAGTAATATAAGACATTAGGTAGATGATGATTTTGATGTATATATCCATTCCCCACTATGAATATATTTAATATGCATTGTTTACACATACTAGCAAAAATCAAAACTAAAAATTGGAAATTTGTAATTGAAAAGGTATAATAATTTTATGTGGTGTGGACAGAAGAGCTCTTACCAATGAGGCAGACTTTGAACAAGATGTTTGGAACTTAATGAAAACTATATTTTGTGAACCTCGATACTCTTTGCTTCTTACTGTCTCATTCTCCAAAATTATCTGCAGATACTATGAGCTTTTATAGGTAAATAGTCACTCATTCATTCACTCATTCATTCATTTTCACTTGTAAAACAAAGCTATTAAACACCTACTGTATGCCAATAGACACTGCTCATCTCTGTGCCAACAAAGTGTGACAGAGACATCTTAAACATTTTAGCAGTGTAACGCCTTTCCAAATAAAACCTTATTTAACAGAAGACCGAGAAAACAAATAGACTCATTCATCCATGCAAGATATTTATTTATTACTTACTAAGTGCCAGGCACTGAGGTTTCAGCAGTAAACTTAATAGGCAAAGTCTCTGCCTTCCAGAAGTTCACAGTCTAGTCAGGAAGAAAGAGACCACAAAGAAACACCCATGTAAATTGGCAGTAAGTGCTATGTAACTACTGAGGGTGACAAGCAACCCAGAGAAAAGTAAGTCAGAGTAAAGAGGGTGAAGAGTGCTAGATCCAGAGAGATTACTAAATGCAATATGTGTATACATCCATTCCCCACTATGAATATATTTAATATGCATTGTTTACACATACTAGCAAAAATCAAAACTAAAAATTGGAAATTTGTAATTGAAAAGGTATAATAATTTTATGTGGTGTGGACAGAAGAGCTCTTACCAATGAGGCAGACTTTGAACAAGATCTATCTGCATGGGTTCACCAAAGCCTCCATGATTCTTATCGGACTGAGATACTTATTGTCGGAATTAGGCCTTACCCCAGTGTGGAAAGCTACAGGTCCAGACCGGCATTTAGGCAGGGTCACTACTCATCCTGAGGCAGCATCTCAGGTGCCACACTGAAGCTTCCAGTGACTCAGAGGGAAAAGATGTGCAGCCGGAGAAGGGGAACCGTGAGCAGGTTCGAGGAGAGGTGTCGGGAACCTAGTGCTTCTGTGTGGCTGCTGCCTCTTCAGGGCCATAGCCAGGGTTGGAGGCAGAGGAGAGGAGGGCAAGCCCAGACCAGACCCAACAGGCATTTTGGCATCTGTCCATCGCCACACTGCCTGGAGAAACCTTTCCACAGTTGCCCACTTGAGCTGTTCACATTTCGTGCAGACTTGCTCTTTGGCAACTATAGCCTGAAATGACACCGGAACGAGGATTCTGAAAAATGCAGTTCCCATCCTAACCAAGAGTTCAATCCAACAGAAAAATAAAGGAAGCAAGAAGCCAGCCCTGTGCTCTCTCGGCAGAGACTTCCAAGGAAACGGGCCTCCGCTGCAGAGGCACAGGGATGGGATTACAATTGACATATGTCGGAGTAATAGTGAACTGCTCAGGTGATTTAACTGTTCATTGTTTGGTGAGAAACCTCTCATTGTTTTATAGAATGTTTAAAGATGTCTCTAAGTAACATGAGATTACATGTTGTTGAAAACTACAGCCTAGGATACTGCATAGTAAACATTAAATATGTGATTTGAATTAATGAAAAGTATCATAGTGGCCTTAGTTTTGATTTGGATTTTTCCCTATACTTAACATTCCACCTTCTTCTTATTTGTGGGTGACTCTCCATTCTGTGGGATATTGCTGGGTGCTGCCTGAAGGGTAGAAGTGGAAGAGCAGAAATGCTCCCCTCTTCACCCTTGGGGATCCAAGAGCAAGTGACATCTACACAGCCATTCCAATGCTCCCAACTAACTTACAGTCTCAAAGGAATGACTCAGGGACATGGAAATGGCTTTGTAAATGATTCCCAGGGGTGGTGGCAGTAACAAGGATCCAGCAGCAGCAAGTATCTAAGGCAGGAATGGTGGCCATGGCCACTGAAAGGCCTGAGCCAGCCTGCTCCAGGTATCATTCTGACTTTTTTTGCTGTCCCTCCTCCCTTAGTTCTTATCAACACTCTGAACCTGACTCTCCAGAATTCCCACTGATTCTCTAAGTTACCTAGTACTCTTCCAATACTTGATTTTCATGCAAGAGTCACCCAGTGTCAGCTTTGTTATTTGCAACTCAGAATCATGGAGTGAGGTGCAAGAGAAAACCTTAGGGAAACAGGGGTACAGAATAGGGAGGGTAAGATGGCCAGGAAATTTGGATTCTCTTTCTAATATAGGAAGCTAAAGGCAGGGAAATTCTTACTAATTTTCAGGAATCTCATGATACACATAACAAACAATAGTACTGATGATCAAACTGTTGCCTGAGAACACACCGAGCTGCAGAGCTCAAGAGAAAAGTAAAGAGTGCCACAGGACTAACAGCATATGACATGCATGTAGGACTGAAGGAGAAAAGGGTTCGGAACAATCAGTAGCTCAAAGAAAGCGACTCACAAACTCCAATCTCTACATTCTCTACTCAAGCTGTGGATAAAAATCTGGACTCTTCCATGTTTAAACCAAAGGATACCTTAGCTTTTACATCTGAAAAAGTGAGACTGAAAGAAAGAAAATTCAACATGCATTCTAGGTTGACAAAGTGAAAAGTACAATGAATTCCTAACCTCACCACACCAGCTGTCTCCAGGGTGAAAGTTCAGGTACCAATTTGGAATGAATGCTTCCTTGGAAACTGCAGGGAACCACAGGGAACCTCGGGTGCAGCTCCCACAAAGACCTCTTCCCAGCAGGAGGGAAGCACCTCCCTTGGTTGGTGAAGCTATTTCTTCATTGCTAGAACAGTCTATTGCTTCTTTGCTGAGGTGGGTGCCCCTTAAGACAAAGTCCAGGAAACTGCTGTCACTCCACCATTAGCTCCAGAATTAAATCAAGCCCATGTGTGTTTAGAGAATAGGAAAGAATCTATTACAACAAGCAAACCCAGAGGAAGAAGGCTGAAAATCAGGGGACAAGTGTGGAGAGAGAATTCAGAGTGCTTCAGCCAACAACAAACAACATCTGGGTGAAGCTACCAGTAGGAGGTCTTTCTAGTGGTTCTGGGCATGTTGTCTAACTTGAGCACAAGGAGTTGTTAATGGAATCACGGACATAACAATGACAGAAGGAAATTAAATTTTCAGAAGTCCCACGATGCCAGTACAGGAAAGCACCCAAAGCCTTTGATAGATAATAATGCTAGAATGGATTTATCATATGAGTCCCATTCACTTCTCCTGATAATTATCATGTTGATCTGAACATCTGCTTTTACTTATGTTGAAGAACAAAGTACCAGCATCATTGAAAACTGCTTCACTGGCCTTACTCTACAGAGGAGGAAGGCTGATAGAAAAGTCCCAGGTGGCCTTTCCTCTGTGCGCCCAGCATGGGCAGAGAGCCAGAAGAAGATCCAAGATCTGTCTCTGCCTGCCAGCTGCTGCCACAAGAAGGCCCTTTCCTCTGAGTGCCCAGCGTGGACCAAGGGAGACAGACAGATCCACAACTACCGGCTGTGCGCCACCACCAAAACGGTACATCCTGCAGGAGGCCGGCCTGGGGAGAGAGAACCAGCAGATCCACCCTCACCTTCAGGGAGCTGCCACCAGAAGGCCCATTCCTACAGGCGGCCAGCAGGAGCAGGAACAGCCAGGTAAGCCCTATGTATCTGCAGGCCCCCATTGGAGGCCCTTGGTTCCCTCAGACAGCCATCATCCACGAGCAGAATCAGACAAACACACCCCTGTGTGTCTACCATTATAGTTGGAGTCCCAGTGTAGACACACAGGCTGAGAGAAGCAGCCCCACCTCCATGCAACCTGATCATCAGTGAAGCCACAGTGTAGCTGCATAGGTCTGGAAAAGCCCACTCCACACTCTACTACCTCCCTGTAAATCTGGAATTAGAGGAACCCAGGTGCCTGTCCCATCCCCCTAAACTGCTCAGGGGCAGCCAACATTAAAAAAAATGCCTAGAACCCCACAATCAGATTCTGGGGAAAAACCAGGAGAATATCAAGATGAAGGAGCAAAAGGCAAACTCAGACCTCCAGCCTACACAGAATAAGTCTGGGAGATACAGTCATGGAAGAAAACGGAAGTCACACACATGAAATTTCTGAGAGGATAGCAACTGAAGTAAGAAACCAACTTCACGAGAGTGTAAAAGCAATCAGATCAGAAATAATGTCTCAGGTAAAAGAAGAAAGCACAGACATACTGAAGGAATTGCTCAGCAGGTCTAAAGAAGACATAGAAAAAAAGAGGAGCAGAGGGAAATGATGGCAATCTTGAATGAATGTAGAATGGAATTACAATGCATGAAACAGATTCAAAGAGAGATGCAGAAAATTAAAAATTCAATCAAAAGCTGGCAAAACTGCATGAAAGAGACTGAAGATAGACTTTCAAACCTTGAAGACAGGATTGCAGCTAGTGATCATGAAAGGAAAGATCTCTTTAAAATAACATGGTATCAGAAAATAACAATTCAATGGCTGCAAGATGATGCAAAGAGGCATAATTTAAGAGTGATAGGTATCAATGAAGAAGCAGGGGTCAACACAAATGAGATTAAAAGGATAATTCACAGAAGTGATAGAAAAAAACTTCCCAAACATGGGAAATGGATCTGGCATGCAGATAAGTGAGGCATATAGGACTCCAACTAGCCATAACCAAAGTAAATCAATATCCAGGCATATAATAATTAAGATCCCAGAAATTCAGCACAAGAACAGAATATTAAAAGCTGTTAGAGAAAAGAGACAGATCACCTATAAAAGAAAACCAATTGGAATCACAGCAGACATGTCAACACAAACCAGCAAGTCAAGATGAGTTTGGAATGAAGTGTTTCAAACCCTGAAAGAAAACTACTTCCAACCCAGATTGATCTACCCAGCAAAACTATCTTTCAAAGTTGATGGAAAAATAAGATACTTCCATGATAAAGAACAACTAAAGGAATTCATGACTACCAAAACAACCCTACAGAGTGCTAAATAATATTCTAGAGAGAGATAAAGATGACTATGGTTCCAGGAACAGCAGCAGAGGAGGATCACCAAACATGACAGGGAATCGAGTGAAGGGGAAAGTGGAGGGCCTACAACAGGAGGATAGCAGGGCAGAGACAAACCAATGTAGACAGTCTTAGGTCAGCAATAAAAAGAAACAAGATCCCTTGATATACTATATACAAGAAACACATTTAACTGGAAAGGAAATTCATAGACTGAAAATCAAAGGAGAGACAACAATTGTTCCATGTGACAGGAGACCAAAAAAAGCAAGAGTAACTTTCCCATCAAGTGCAGAATGGATAAGAAAGCTATGGTATTTTCATGCAGTGGAAAGTACCCAGCTATAAAGTAGAATAATCTCAAGGTTCCTGTAGGTAAATGGACCCAACTGGAGATCATGTCCATGACCAAAGCAGTTCAAACTCATACATGTGAACCCTAGCATACGAAACAGAAAGGACTAACGGGATCCAAAAGCAAAATAGTTAATGTAACAGCAAAGGGAGGAAACACCTGGGAGGGAAAGGTGGAAACTACTGTCAATTTTTTATTGTCTTAATCTTGAACTCTTGCATTATTTATACAATTTTGTTAAGTTTGGCTTTGTTCTGTCTTGTTTTGTTAGATTTTATGCTGTCAGTTACTAGGGGGCAGCTATTTTGAATATAATGGGATATTTTGTGGTAATCATGGTTCCCTATTATATTTCTTTGAAGTCTTATAATGCTTTCATTCATTGGTTTGATTGATTTTATTGTTTTGTTTGATTTTATTATGTGTGATGGTGTGAACAGCTATTTTGAAGAAAATAAGACATTATGGTAGCCATTACTGATTTACTATCCTCTTGTCTTGAAGTCCTACCATGATTTTGTTCTTCTGTTTTGATTGGTTCTATCCTGTTGTGTTTTATTTGATTTTATTATGTGTGGTGGTAGAGACAAATTTTTTGAGGAAAATGAGATATTATAGCAGCCATTGTTCATTTCCTATTATTTTGTTTTGAAGTCCTGTGA
Source organism: Dolichotis patagonum (assembly GCA_004027295.1). Lineage (NCBI taxonomy): Eukaryota > Metazoa > Chordata > Mammalia > Rodentia > Caviidae > Dolichotis > Dolichotis patagonum. The sequence goes on from PVJX010004295.1 coordinate 28,164, forward strand.
TGCTTTCATTCTTTTGAATGGTTTCATGCTATTTTGTTATGTTTGATATTATTGTGTGTGAAGGTATGCTCAACTATGTTGAAGAAAAGAGACATTATGGTAGCTACTGTTGATGTCCTGTTGTCTTGTGAAGTGCTGTGTTGGTCGCATTGTCCTGTTATGAATTGCTTTGTTCTATTCTCTCTTATTTTATTCTTTTTAAAATAAAAAAAAATTTTAAAAAGAAAGAAGCTCAGGTGAAACAGGGCCACTGATTTCACTGAGATGAAGAAGTTCCAGTTAGGCTACGGACAATTAGAGGAAAGATAGAGGTGGTCCTAAAAATGGTAGCAATGCTCTGGGATTGTTGTTGTTGTTATTGTTGTTGTTGTTGTTGTTGTGGTGGTGGTGGTGGTGGTGGTGGTTTGTTTTTTTGAGACAGGGTCTCATTATGTAGTTCAGGCTGGCCTTGAACTCACTATGTGCCTACATTGGCCTTGAACTCACATGATTCTCCTGCCTCAGCCTGTTGAGTGCTGAGATTACAGGAGTGCACCACCACACTCAGCCAGTGCTACAGTTTCTGTCCTGAAGGGGCATTTGGAAAATGCATTTTCCCTTGGGTACCTTAAACCCTAAATAAATTGGCATCACATCAAAACCTATTTGATTTGTTTAGCTCTGTGTCTCAGGAGATGAAGCTATTATGACACTAACATTTTCATGGTCCCTGTGGCGATTTCCATATCTGAACGTACCTAAAGTCTTTTGAATAGGGAATTGCTCAGGTACCTTTGAAGAAGGAACCATGACTGATATAATAATATTTAAAGTATGCACTGTAAATCTTTCTCTGCCTTCCTACTAGGTAAATATATATCTGAGGAATTACTGGGCACTGGCCATACATAAATGTCAAATCTGAGGACTAGACATCTACTGAAGTTCAACAAACAGGCCAATGGCTTAACAAGTTAAGTGTTAAATGAAATTTTTATTCAATTTTGTTTCATCATAAGCCTAGTGAAAACTTTAAATCCATCCTGGAATTTCTCAAATTTAGGGGTAATTGAATTTAGGGTGAATGTTTAAATGCATAAAAACATGTTATAATAAAAAACATATTGCCATATACCCCCTTAGAATACTTTCTTCTTACTTAAAACACAACTATGCTATGGTTGTTGCCACTTTCTTTTTTTTTAATTTTATTTAAAGAGAACAAAACAGAAAAAGGGTGAAAATAATACAGAATTTCAAAAACAAAGAAGAACAGTAAGAAATCACTAGTTGATAAATTATATATATTCTTCTTAGAAATAGTTGTTCAAGTTACAAAACTGAAGCATACAAAGTGGTCATTCAAACACTGAGACTGCAAACAGATCTGTTCAACGATCCAACAAAAACCTAGTAATATGGTTATCAATCCTACAGACTTAAACATACTTGCAGTTATATCCTTTATTTATTTATTTATTTATTTATTTTAAAGAGAATAAAACAAAAGAGGGCAGAACAGAGCAGATCAGAACAGGACAACATAGGCAACACAGTACTTTACATTAAAACAACCAGACATTAACAGTAGCTATCACAATCTCTCTTTCTCTGCTATAGTTGAGCATAGTTTCAAATACAATAATATCAAACATGACAAAATAGTATAAAACCATTCAAAGAGTGAAAGAATTACAGGGCATTCTGAACCAAATAACAGAGAATGATCAATGGGTACTATCTCATTTTCAACAAAAAATTCTGTTTACACCATCACACATATTCAAATCCCAATAAGACACAATGTGATAGATAGATAGAACCAATGGTAGTAGAAGAACAGAAGCATGGTAGGACTTCTAAGAAGGATGACATTAAATCAGCAATAGCTGTCATAATGTTTTGTTTTCTTCAAAACAGCTGTTCATACCATCACACATGATATAGTCAAACAAAACAGAATAAAACCATTCAAACTGATGACTGAAAACACTGAAAGGCTTCAAAGCCATGAGATGGGGACTCATGCTTACCATAAAATCCTATATACTCTCATCAACTCTCATACCAGGGAGACTATACGGTATCTACACATGTGAGTCTGTTCTGTCTTGCTTATGAGTATGGCCTCAAGTCGTGTCCATTTATTTATAAATATCTCAGTGTGATCAGGTTGTTGCCACTTTCTGAAACAGCTCTTGAAACATTTCTGGAAGTCCTCTGTCAAGAGTTTTTTGTGGCTGTCCAATGCCCTGGATCGATTCAAAATGTTTATAGCAATTTTTATCAAGTAAAAACAGTATAGTGTGTCCTCCTCTGCAATATTCACCAGATCTAATACTATGTGACTTTGGTTCTTCTCTAAAATCAAACTGATCATGGAAAGCAAACATTTTAAAGCAATTCAGGACAGTGAGGCAGCCATGGCAGCACAACTAAAGGCACAAAACAAGACTTCCAGAACTGCTTCAGAAAGTGGCAAGAATAATAGATAGGTAACAGCAAGAGCAGACAGTTGAACATGCCAGCCTAGCTGGGACCAGAGGCCTGGAAAAGTCCAAAGCAGCTGGGAGAATATGAGCCAGTAGTTGGTAAGTTTGGCGAACCAGCATTGTGCACCTAGACAGAGACATGCAGAATAAAAGCAGGTAGGGCACCCATTCTATATCAAGGGCTCAGGGAGAGCAGAAGCAACAGAAGACCAGTCCCAGCCACCACATCCAGGGGCCAAGAACAGCCCCACACCCAGCACAAATCACATGGCTAGCTTGCCTGGAATACACAGCACATTTCCAGGCTCCAGTTGTGACACTAACACAGAACTATAGACACAAGAGGAATCTTACTACTTTTATTTTTCTTTGTTTGTCTGATTGGTTAATATTTTTCTGTCTGGTTGAGTTTGTGTTTTGTTTTGTTTTGTTTTGTTTTGTTGTTTTGTCATGTTTTGTGGGGGTAGGGTGGTTTTTTGGTTGTTTCATTTTTTTCTTTTTTTTCCTTTTCTCTTTCATGACTTAGATTTCTCACTTTTCTTTTTGTTCTCTTCTACTCACCTTCTTTCTATATCATTTGATTTTATGATGCATTCATGTGAGTAAACATTGTCTCTTCTATTTCTGGTTCACTTCAGTACTCTTGTGTTTTCTCTTTTACCTTTCTTTCTTGTGTCCTTCAAATTTCTCAGAACTTGAGTGGTCATCCTTTACCCTTCAGCCTTGCCTCTACTATATTTGATCTCATTCATCTTTCTATCTTGAATTCTATCCATCTTAATCTCTGCTCCCCTTGCAACAGGGTAAAATCAGTCCACTTAAGGGGAAAATCATTGCATACAAGTTTCTGGAATATGTTGTACTTTGTTACATAACTGTAGAATTTTCTCCTATAGTTAAAGGTATCAGGTTAATAGCTACCACACTTTGTCAGTAGCTAGAGAGTATTTGATGCTATTGTTATTGATAACCGTACTACTTTAGCTAGGATATCACACATGTTGTATTTTCTCCCTTGTGATAACATTATGATTGTATGGGGTCATAACCATCACCATAGCTCAGTACCAAAGGACAAGATGATGAACCAAATAGATAGCAACTTCTCATCCTTAATAAGCGGGGAAGATACACGAACCACCTACATCTGGAACACATCCCTGAGGAACACACATTTCCTTGGGAAGCCTCAGTACCAGTGATAAAGCTGTCTACCATAAGAAATTAGCAAGCATAAACTCATGCACATACACAAAAATAATGCAAAATAGAAAATGACAAGATGCAGAAGCAAAATGCAACCCCAGACTCCTAATCCACTCAGGACAAGTCCAGACCATAGTGAGACAGAGGAACTGAGAAGCCAAGCACTGAAATATTCTGAAATGATAGCAACAAAAGTGAAAAACAAATAGAAGAGGAAATAGAAAAAATAATCCCCCAGGTACAAAAGAAATGACAATCAAAATGAAAGACATTAGAGCACACACATTTAAAAAAAAACAGAAGAGCTTAGGAAAATGATGAAAACCATGAATGCCCAACATAGAAAAGAAATAAAATTAATGAAACAGATCCAAGCAGAAATCCAAGAGAGTAAAATCTCTAATTAAACAGATTGAATGAAGGAGAGGATAGACTACCAGACCTAGAAGACAGGATTGTTACTAGCAACCATGAAAAGAAAGATATCTTAAAAATATCTAGGAACCATAAAAAGTCAACACAACAGCTGCAAGGTGAAGCAAAAAAAGAACAACATAAAATTGATTGGAGTCAGTGAGACAGCTGGAGAGCACAAATCTCATAAAAACATCTTCACAAAAATAATGGTAGAAAACTTCCCAAATACAGATTAAAAAACACTTGACATACAAATAAAAGAAATATATACAACTCCAAACAGCTATGACCAAAAAAATCCATACTAAGACATATAATAATCAAGATTCCAGAAATTCAGCACAAGAACAGAATATTAAAAGCAGTTAGAAAAAAGAAATAGATCACCTACAAAAGAAAGCCCATCATAACCATGGCGGACTTCTCAACACAAACCTTCAAATAAGGAGAGCTTGAAGTATTTCAAGCCCTATAAGAAAACAATCTCAAGTCCAGATTGATGTACCTTGCAAAACTGTCTTTCTAAATTAATGGAGAAATAAAATACTTCCATGACAAAAAACAACTGAAAACATTCATGACCACCAAAACAGCTTTTCAGATTGCTCTGAAGGTTGTATTAGAATGAAAAAAATAAGACAACAAGCACAAGAACACCAGTATAAAAAGGTCACCAGGCAGGGCAAGCAAATAAACACAGGTGAAAGACAGGGAAATAATATGAGAAAGATAAGCTATTACATATCTGTTATACCCATCAATGTAAATGGTCTCAATTCACCAATCAAAAGAAACAGACAGGCAGAATGGACCAAGAAGCAAGACAATATACTGTACACACAAGACATATTTAACTAAAAAAGAAATTGATAGACTAAAAATTAAAGGATGGAAGATAATACTCCCAGTGACAATATCCCAGAAGAAAGCATGGATAGCTATTCTACTTGCAGACAAAATGAACTTTTAGCCAAGACTGATCAAAAGAGACACAGAAGGTCATTACATACATGTTAAGGAAAGACTCCAAGAAAAAAAAGATAGCAATTATAAATATATATGTACCAAATACTGGTGCACCGAACTACCAAAACAATATTAATAAAGATCCAATAAACACTAACACAATTATAATGGGGGACCTTAATACCCCACTCTCACAATTAGATAGATCAACTAGACAAAAAAAAATCAAAGAAATATCAGAATTAAAGCAAACTTCTGAACAAATGTACTTAGTAGATGTCTACCCAACAGTATCAGAGTGCACATTCTTCTCAGCTACACATGCTATGTTCTCTAAAATAGACCATATACTAACCCATGAAACATGCTTACATAAATGCAGAGGAATTGAAATTATTGCATGCATATTGTATGACCATAGTGCAATGAAATTTGAAATCAACAGCAAAAGAAACCACAAAAACTCCATAAACACATGGAAATTAAACAATACTATACTGAACAACCAATGAGTAACAGATAAAATTAAAGAAGAAATTAAACAATATCTATAACTAAACAATAATGCTGATACAACATACTGGAACATATGGGACACAATGAAATTTTCTTGTGAAGGAAATTTATAGTGGTGAATTCTCACATCAGGAAAACAGAATGAGCTCAAATAAACAACTTACTGTTGAACCTCAAACTTCTAGAAAAAGAAGAACAAATCAAACCCAAAGCTCATACAGAGAGCTCAGAGAGAGGAAATGATGAATATCAGAGCAGAAATTAATGTACTTGGCACTAACAACACAATACAAAGAATCAATGAATCAAATAATTAGTTCTTTGAAATATTAAATAAAATTGACAACACCTAACCTACATTATCAAAAAGAGGAAAGAAAAAAACTCAAATTCAAACAATGAAGAGTGAAAAGAGTGAAACCACAATGGGTCTGTGGACCCAGAGGGTCATCAATACCTAATTCAAGAAACTAATGGAAAACACAAAAGAAATGGACAGATTCCTAGATACATATGAATTGCCAAAACTTTGTCAATAAGATATAAAAAGTATAGATAGCCTGATATCAGTCAACAAAATTGGAAATATAATTAAAAACTTACCAACAAAAAAAAAGCCCAGACTCTAACGGCTTCACTGTTGAATTGTACAAAACATTTAAAGAAGATCTAATGCCACTAATGCTGAAACTAATGAAAGAGACAGGGAAGCAATACTTCCAAAGTCATTCCTAGAAGTAAGCATTTCTCTGATACCAAAACCAGAGAAGGACCCAAGCAAAAAAGAAAACTACAGGCCAACCTGCTTAGTGAACACAGACGCAAAAATCCTCAATAAGCTACTTCCATTCAGAATGCAGCAAATCATCAAGAACACACCATGACCAAATGGGATTCATGCCAGGGATGCAGGGATGATTCAATGTACTCAAATTAATAAATGTAACACACCATATGAACAGAACCAAAGACAAAAATCACATGATCGTCTCAATAAATACAGAAAAAGCATTTGAAAAAGTCCAACACTCATTTATGACAAAAATCCTACAGAGAATTGGAATACATGGGCTTTACCTCAATCTGAGAAAAGCTGTGTATAACAAAGCAGAGCCAACGTCATACTAAATGATCAAAAACTGAAACTTTTAACTCTAAAATCAAGAACAAGACAAAAATGTCCACTGTCACCACTCACGTTCAATACAGAACCAGAAATATTAGAGTAATCAGACAAGAGAGAGAAAGAGAAAAAGAATAAGGATAGGAAAGGAAAACATTAAATTATCATTATTTGCTGATGACATGATACTCTACATAGCAGACCCCCAAAACTCCATTGTAAGATTTGTAGATTTAATAACCAAATTCAGTAGAGTAGCTGGATACAAAATGAACACTAAAAAATCACAAGCATTCCTGTACAAAAACAACAAACTCATTGATAGAGAAATTAGGGAAACCACACCCTTCATGCTAACATCCAAAGAATTCAAATACTTAGAGATCAAAGTAACGAAGTCAAAGATCTATATAATAAAAATTACTGTAGTCTGAAAAAGGAGATCAAAGAGGATCTCAGAAAATGGAAGGATATTCCGTACTCATGGATAGGAAGAACCAACATACTCCCAAACCTGTTTCACAGATTTAACACAATCCCAATCACACTACCATCACAAAACTAGAGAAAACATTCCTAAAATTCACTTGGAAACAGAGAAGACCTAGCATAGCAAAAACAATTCTTGGTAATATGGGTAAGGCATGTTACATTACAATTCCTGATCTGAAATTATACTATGATAGTACTGTGATTAAAAAAAAAAAAAAAACCAGCATGATACTGAGAAAAACAAACCCAGACCTAAGGATCAATGGAACAGATTAGAAAATGCAAAAATAACTCCAAACATACTCAGCCACCTTATCTCTGATAAAGGAGGCAAACATGTTTGTTGGAAGATAGCCTCTTCAACAAATGGTACTAGAAAAACTGGCTTCTACATGCCAAAGACTAAAACTAGACCCATGTCTATCACCGTGCACTAAACTAAAATAGAAATGGATCAAAGGTATAAACATTAAAACAGAAACACTAAATCTGCTGAAACAGAGAATAAGTAGAACTCTTGAATCCATAAGTGTAGGCAAAGATTTTATGAACAAAATTCTTTTTGCATAGGAAATAATATAAAGAATCAATAACTGGGATTTCAGCCTATTAAAAAGCTTTTTAGGGAAATAAAAACCCACAGAGTGGAGAAAAATTTTAACCAGCAGTCCTTCAGATGAGGATGAAGGACTTGTATCTAGAACATATAAAGAGTTGAAAAAAATCAGATCCTCCCCACACACACACAAATCCAAACTTGAGCATCTGAAATGAACAGACACTTCTCAGGTAAATAAATACAAATGCTAAATAAATATATGAAAAAAATGTTCAACATCACTGGTTATTAGAGAGATGCAAATTAAAACAACACTGCAAACAGAATGGCTGTCATCAAAAAAATCAACCGATACAAATGCTGGAGGGGCTGTGAGGAAAAAGGAACCCTTCGCTGTTGGTGGGCATACAGACTGGTGCAGCCACTATGGAAATCAGTACGGAGACTCCTCAAAAACCTAAAAATAGAAGTTCCATTTGACCCAGGTATTCACCTTCTGGATATTTTCCTGGAAGAATTAAAAACATCATACTATAGTGATATATGCACACCCATGTTTATACCAGCAGTTTGTAATAGCTAAATCTTGGAAACCAAAGGCTCATCAGTCAAGGAATGGATAAGGAAAATGTTTTTTTATACAAAGGAGTCCTACTCAGCCATAAAGAAGGATAAACCTGAGACATTTCTAAGTCAGTGGATGAAACTTGAAACCATAGTCTTAAATGAAATGAATTGGGCTCACATGCATAAACGTCACTTTGTCTTCCTGGTGTGAGAAGCTGGAGAAGCAATTAAGGACCAAAATGTATAATAGGTTTTGTGAAATGGGAAGAAATTGTTCAAAAGGAAAAATGAAGTAGAGCAAGGAAAGGCAGACAGGAAAGAAGGGAAAAGGAAAAAAGATTTTTAAAATGGATAAAATGGAAACAAAACTTTGTAAACAGGAAGAGGAAAAGGGCATAAAGGGAAGAGAGGGGATTTGGAAAAAAAGAGGCTTCAAAATATATCATGTACAGGTGCCAACTCCCTATGTTGAATATGACCATTATGTATATCTAAAATGTACCAACAAATTTAAAACAAAACTTTAAAAACAAGAATGATGGGGTCAATGTGTTTGAGCTGAAGGGACTATTCTGAAGACAACAGCAATATGTCTTTTATTGCAACAGTTTTTCAATGCAAACATTCAGGCTGTGCTTCAGCCATACCTGGTATAGGGTAGAAACCGATCCTCAGGCACTCATGGAATCCACACACTGCTCTCCTAAGCCACAGAGGAGGGGCTAATTTAGAAGGCCAAGGAGGAGCCGCTGCAGTTTCCCTGCCCTAGGAGAACAGTACATCAGGAGCACCGCCGTGTCCTTGGAGAGAGGAGTTAAGCACATTCATCAAAAAATGGGGAGACTCAAAAATAGTGATTTTCACCATGTTCTTGGTACCCACAGGCTGCATAATTTTGGCACATCACTTGTGACTATAATACGATTGGTACTCCATGTGGCAATCCCACAGTGACTTTTTCACAAACTTCAGGATTCCTCGGAGAAGCAGACTAATACAAACACGTCAGAGGAGATTTATTAGAAGAACTGGAACATACAATTATGGAGGTCGAGAAGTACCGCCATGTACTGTCAGAAAATGGAGAGCCTGGAAAACCAGCTGTGCAACTCAGCCCAGGGGCAAATACGTGAAAATCTGGAGTGTGGGCGGCACAATACTCAGCCTGGGAACCTGGGAGGCTCCAGGTGTAAGTCTTTGAGGCAGGAGACGGTTATTTCAGCTCAGGAATGGGGAGCAAAGCCACTTTTTGCTGCCTTTAAATTCTATCTTAGTCCTCAGCAGATTGGCCCACACATTGGTGAAAGTGGACCTCCTGGACTAGTCCGCTGACTCCAATCTCTGAGAAACTCCTCAGAGACGCACCTGAAATGACATCTGGCCAGCTAGCTGGGCATACCTTAGGTCAGTCAGCTTGACGGATACAGTTAATCACTGCTTGTTAAGGTAGATAGAGGACTTTTGGAACATGCCATGCTGCTAAAATCCTCAGTGGCACCTGGAGTTAGAGGTCGTACACTGTACATGTTTACAAATAGGGGTTCTGTGGCAGAAAGCAAAATCTTACCCTCATAAGAATGTGGAGAAGTCTGTAACTTTCCACCTCTACTCTACTCTGTATAGGGAGTACCAAGACAGAGTGGAAAGTGGCCTGTTGGAGCTCACCTAACCACAGAGGAGCAGAGCTCGGTCTAGCCCCTTCCCTCTGCTGCAGGGGTGACTCACGTTCAGCAGATGATGCTGAGGTGAAAGATGCCTTTTGTGTAAACTTTGAGCCACAACTAGAATAGGCTATGTTTCCTGGGAAGAGGCTATGTTTCCTGGGAAAAAGGAGGAAGATAAGAAAAGAATCACGAATTGACTGTTAGCAGTGTGTGATACTCAAGATCTTCCCAACCTGACCTCATTTGGGATTTTATTTTCAAACCAGTGTTGTGTTTAGAATGTCGGTGGGGGCTGGTACCAAGGGAACACAGTTGACGATGTCTTTTGCTCATGGCTTCCCAGAAAGCAGGTGGTTGTAGCTAATTCCCCAGAGGCCTAAGTTTGTAGTCTAAAGTTCTCCGGTTTGGGATCAGCCCCAATCCCATGGATTCATCATCTGGGTAGGGAGATGATTCAGTCTAGCGACACTGACCTTAACCACTCAGGACTGTTTTACAGTGTGGTCAGACCGTACATCAGGGAATTGACCAAGATGTGAAAGGAATGTTTTCTTTTCTCATAACTAGCCCCTCCTCCTTGATCCCAAATAAGCGAACATGTGAAACATTCCCTAAACCACCTGGGCCCTGGGGTCGAATTTTATGATGTACTTTATAAAATACAAACCTCAGGAATAACATACCACATTAGCAAGTAAGGATGTGTTTAGGTCCCGTGGAAATGAAATCCGAAGGAAGAAAGGAGAGCTACTGGGAAGGACGAGTTTGCAGGGGCCACACAGAGGTTACGGATGAATGGAGAAAGAAACACAGTCAGGGGTTGCGATGCTTGGGTGAGACTTAGGAGTCTAAGAGCATATTCCACAGCGGGTGGGCTCTAGCTGTCTCCTGCTTGAGGAGGGTGGGGTGGAAGAGCGGGAAGAACCCACTATTAGGCACAGTCTCCCCAAGAGAGACGGCTGCTTCCTCAGCAACCAATCACCTCTTTGAGGGGAGCTTGCATCAGCTTGGGGGAACCCCAGAGAAACAAGGATTAACTCCCGAAGGGGACACAGCTTTGTCCTCTCTGTCCTTGCAGTCGTGCTGCTGCCTCTTCTGCTGCACATGTCTGTCCCCATGGCTAACTTACACAAAGCCCAAGGCCTCATGACCCACTGGCACCTCTAAAATGTCACCCCCCCAAAAAAACATGCATCTCATGCTGAAAGCTTCGGATACTAAGAGAGAAATTTATGGCTGGTTTTGTCAAAAACACAACACCAAGCAATTTCTACAGTGTCTCATTCAAAATCTTTCTTCAAGATTATTGTAGATGCTTTCTCCCATCCTCCGAGTTTCATCATCATGGAAAATGTTGAAAGTCCGTTCCCCTCCTCCCTCCCTCCCTGCTATCCGTCTGCACCAAGACCTTCTCCAGTTTGCTGTGGCTCAGTCTCACATGTATGACCCATAAGTAGTTATCTGGCCACCACAGGAAGCCCTGTGGGGAATGCGGTCTTGAACTCCACTCTGTTTTTCTGCCCCTGGGAAGCAGTCACATTTTAATTCATGCCTGTTTCTCTGCTTGCTCCTAAGCTCCAGGAGGTCACGATTATGTCAGATTGCACTCTCTATCTCCCATTGTGGTCTGTCCAGCAGCTTAAAAGCACATAAATCTTTATTTCATGGGCAACATGGAGAATGGAGGGATGAGAGAATGGGGATTTTCCACGAGACCTGCTCCCTTACCCAAGGTGCACCAGCTATCATGTATATTAGTTTTTGAGGCCAACTACAGCAACTATCATACCTTTAATGGCTGAAAACAACTGAAAGCTATTCACAGACAGTTTCAGATGTTAGAAATGGAATATTAGAGTGTCTAGAGGTTAGAAGGGGGACATTAGAGAGTTGGCAGGACCATCCTCCCGATGATCCAGGAGGGAACTCCTCTTTGCCGGTGGCCTCAGGCATTCCTTGGCTTGTAGCAGCACAGAAGGGTCTGAGGTCCCAGGGATATGTGCACTGGGGGCCAGGAGGAAGATAAGCCAGTATGCCAGGGAACAAAATCAGTGTTCTGAGATGGGTGGGTGAAAGGACCCTTCCTTTATGATCTGTGTGAGTGATACTGTAGAGTGGAGCTCTTGGTGATCAAAGAGTAGCTAATTGTGTCAACAAATACAAATTGTATGTAGTACTTACATGAAAAATTCCTATGGCGTTGGTCTCCAGGCCTCGTTAGCAGAGGTTTGCATCCCATGTTCTTCCTCTCAGGGGCCTCAGAAGCCACTGCTTCCACTTCCTGCTGCTGGGAAAGAAGCAACTCCAGGGTTGCGATGGCCTGAGGTTCGGATGGTTTGTTATTTTGGGGCCCCCGTAAAGGCAAGGAAGACGTGAATGCACACCTCTGGTCCCAGCACGTGGGAGGCTAAGGCAGGAGGACTGCAAGTTCCAGCCTATCCTGGCAACTTAGTGGCTTGGGGAGACCCTGTCTCAACAAAGAAAACCAAGTGCTAAGGCTATAGCTCAGCGTGGCCCTGGGTTCAATCCCCAGTACCAGAAAAGCAAAAAACAATAGGTTCAAGAGTGAGTGTTCTTTTAGAATGAGACAATTAATCTACATAAACTGCAAAAATTTAAAAGCTAACGAAGATCGTAAAATCCCATATTTTGTTTTTATTAACTTTCCCCGCATATCTGATGCCTACTCTCGGATCACCTCCTCCCTCTTCACAGGACAATTTCACGTACTTTCTACGGAGGGAACGGGAGGATGCGCGAGTCCTCCCTCCAGCATGAGCTCCTGGCATCAGTTTTCATTACGGACAGCTTTGGAAAAGTGTCATGTCTACTACTTGTTACAAGGAATGTTACATAAATTTTTAGGACTGTAGCAGTTTCCTGTCTCCTTGGTTTTGCTTCCCACAGTTTCAGTTGCCCGTGTCAACCACAGCCAGAAAATATCACATGGAAAGTTGAAGAAATGAATGATTCATACATTTTAAATTATAGTGTTTTGAGGAGTGTGATGGAGTCTCTCACCATCTGAGTACGTCCCACCTGGGACATGAATCACTTCTTTGTCCGGCACATCCATGCTGCATACGTCACTGCTCCTTAGTCACTGAGTGTCTGTCATCAGATGGGTGTTCACTGTGTTGCAGCACTGGAGAGTAAGTCTTGTTTCCTAAGCTAACAGTACAGCACAATGCCTAGCTCGTGGCCTTCCGTTATCTCATCACGTCGCCAGTTAGATGACTCACTTCATCACAAGGACCAGCGGGGGAGAGACTACATTCACATAGTTTTGTTATGTTTGTTATATTGTGGTAATTATCTATTTGTTAGTTATCGATGACAATTTCTTATTGTGCCTAGTCCAGAAATGAAATTTATCCTGTTATGTCTGCATAGGAAAATACTTAGTATATAAAGTTCTGTATCGTTTGTGATTTCAGACCTCCACTGGAGGCCCTGGGACATGTCCAACTTGAAACATGGGGACTACTGAATTTGGGACAATCTTTATAAACTTTCATTCATATGTGATCTCAAGCTTTTCACAACACTTCAGCTTTTATTGTGTGTGGTTAGTCTTAAATCCTTTTAAATTGACAACATCCATAAGCCAGTCTGACTTTGATGTTCTTGTATGTCACATGAAGAATTTTACGTTTGAAAAAAAACCTGTTGATTATTCACAGAATCAAGTTGCATGAAATTATCCCTCACTTTAACAAAACACCAGACAGCACAAGAAACTCATCAAGACAAAGCCGGCCCCGCCCTCTGTGTACACTCCGTTGCAAGTACAAATTGTCTTACTCTTCACCTTTATTTTAATCTTTCACTTTTGTGCTGTTTAGGAGTTGCCTGATTGTCATAGTTGTCTTTTTTGTCTCTTTGTCAATTTTAATAGCTGTATATTCTTCTCTGCCATGATTCTTTCTTCATCTTCGTGGTTTTGATTAACAGACATTTTATCTTTGTAATATCCAGAGGATGTCTTTTGACACTGATCATGGTAGCCAGTGTTATTTTCCTTCCATTTACATTTTTTACTTTCACTAAACTAGTTCCTGCTCACAAAATTTGAGTTCATGGATGATTAATAATTCTGAAAAATATATATAAAATTGATCTAGGTACATTGAATTAAAACACACCAAATGAAATTCAAGTACATTTCTAAACTGACTCTAGGTTTTATTAAGGTCTTAAATTATTCTTAAACCACAAAACAGGGACTTGGTGAGTTTGTACAGAAACATCTCTATAATATTTGTCTCTCCAGGCTAAGTATTGGGGATACGCATTAGGGATAATTTCAGCCTGCAATTCTTCTGGAAGCAGGACTCATGCTTAAATGTGTCCGATACATCCCTCAGGCAAGTCAAGCACTCTGAGATGGGCTCCTAGGCTGCACAGGATGTGAGACGTCCTCACGACATAATCCTGTCAGTAGAACTGGTGCAGGTCTGCACCTTGGCAATAGAGCTGCTCTTAGGTTCTATTTCATTCTCTTCACATAAGAGGCTCTTGTTACTGTGTATGCTGCATTGCATAAGAAGTTCCTTATAGGAGAGAACTTCATTTTAACTGAATGCCAGTGAGTAACGTACCCACCCAATACAAATTAAACATCTCATCATTATAAGCGTTTTCCAAGAGTAGTTTCTGGCCTCTAGTTTCTCCTCCCTTTCCTGGTACCAAAGAATAACAGACATATTCATATGGGACCCCACGTCTGGCTCCTGCCAGAGTAGAGACTGTAGTAGAAGCAATACTGGAAGACCTTCCTTAGCTAGGATGCTATCACATTTAACTCCGCATGGAGCAGACAGTGAGTCACATTAACAGATTTGCTAAACTCCAACCAAATGCACTCCTCTCCCAACTTCCCCTCAGTCAAGTCATAATGACACAGACATTTTCCAATATACCTAAAACTGTCCTGAAATCTTGACCAGTACCGAAGCTGAATGGAAGAAGTAGTGGCCTGACTGATAAGCAAACTTATTAGTCACTTTTAATACAGCATGTATTTATATGACCATACAAGGAAATCTCCAGATTACTCTTCCAAGCCTTGGAGGACACTGTTTCAGTGAAGAACTCTAAATTCTCAACATCATTAACCTTTGTCTGGTAATCACAAACGCTCTTAACTTGGGCATGGAGTAAGACATTCTAAAACATTCATGTAAAGCATCCATTAATTCTCTACTATATGCTGTGTGTTATCTCACATGCCAGAAATGGAAGAATGAACACAAGTGAGTTCCTACTCTCTTGTAGTTTTTTGGATCTAGAGGATAGATTACATTAAATAGACAAACAAACTTCAAAGTAAAAATGATTTTAGGTGATAATAACACCTATGACAAAACAGCACATGGAAGTCAGTGTGTGAGGGGTGGGGTAGAGGGTATAAAGGACAGAAAGGAAGCTGATGGGGCTGGAGCGAAGTACAGAAGAATTGATAGCAAATGGCTTCAGAGAGCTTGGCAGAGGAAGGATCTCAAGGGATCCATGGAAGGTCTATTCCCAGCATGACCAGGGACCATTGGGAGGGCTTTAACCACCAAATCACACAACTTGATTTATGTTTCCAAGATCATCCTGACCACTATCCAGAGTCTTACAGGAGACCCAGAACAGCAGCAGAGTCAGTGGGGTGATTATTTCTGTAGTCCAGTAGGAGACAGTGAGGGCAGAAACTTCTAGGAATGAGCAGAAATATGAAAGGAAGCTGGTGGATTTGAGATATGTTGGAGATCGAGCTGTATGTGGGGAACAGCAATGGTGAGAAACACAAGGCGATGCCTGGCTTTGCGGGCTGTCGACCTGGGTGGGGTATTGTGAAGGCGCCATTTCCCAAAGTGGGCTGGACTAAGGGGGACAAATGGAGGGGTGGACAAGTTGAAAACAGAAAGTAGTTTTGACCATGATGAACTTGAATTTTATTAAGAAGGGACATGAACCAAAGGGTCAGATATTGTAATAAAGAATTTGCCTCTTTTTTTCATGTTTGATAGTGTCCGGGCCTCACCCTTCCAGTTCCCTTGTGAGCCCACATCCAAGCACACAGATAGAAAGCCTGGGTACCAGGGCTAAAGACCTGAGGGCCAGGATGTGGCCCCACCCCTCTGTTTCCACCCAAGGCAGGACTCTAGAGCCAGGGGCCCTTACCCACTATGTCACAGTCGGAACCCAGCCACTCAATACACTGAGCTGAGCCTTTCCCATCCTGTACTTGGCCTATTTTGTGGGTCCAAAATCTGCTTAAGTCACTCCTCCTAAGTCAAAATCTGTGGCCCTTTGTAGCATTCCAGGTCTAACAGAGCCCCCCCCAACTCATAGTTGGTCCCTCATGGCCCAAGGTCCTCTCTATTCCGTATTATCTCTTCCCCAGGTCTGGATCTAGTCCACAAGCCTGTGATCCAGGCACATATGAACACCAGTTTCTTGCTTCATGCTTGTCTTATTGAAACCCTACTTCATTTGGACCCAAGGTAGCAAAAACTAAAACGTCACCCCTGCTAGAGTACTCATCAATTTGTGTACTCAGTTTTAAAGACATCTATCTCTCAGACTAGGGGTTCTCTCAGCCCTGTTACTATTTCCAGAGACCGCACATCCACTGAGCAAGAGTTCTTTATTAAAAAGACATAGAGAGCCCTGGTAAGGCACACTGCTAAGAAGTTTGCTGGAGTGATCATAGATTTCCACTTATTTTGAAAAGAGGAAGTATATGCTGTGGGGCAAGGTCATTTATTTCTGTAAAAGTAAATACATTTTGAAAAATTTCAGAAATCATACAAGTTCCCTAGTGGAGACAAGCTTCTCCTCTAAAATCTATCTGGCGTGTCCTTCTGTCTGAAAGAGAACTAACTAACTAAATAAATAAATGATTTAAGTAGGCAAGATTTGAATGTGAGCCATTTAAGAGACCAAAGTGCTTTTGAAACAACATTCAACCCATGAAACATTTAGAATTCTAGGAACTTTGGGTTCTTTCCTATAAAATGAACAGAGACAACAGGGGTTTCAAGATAGTATGGTGATTGGCTAGGTCTCACTGTGTGGAATGCTAGTATTAACCACTATAAGGATGCTTCTTAGAAATCAGGGGGGCATTCATGGAATTTGGGGGAAGAAAATAAGAAGTCAACAAGCAGCAAGCCCTCCCTGTGAGCCAGTGCCATGCATGGGCTGCTGCCACTGGGGGAACAGCCAGACCCCAGCCCCTTCCAGTACAAGGGCTGGGAAACAAGCAGAGCCAACCCCCATGTCTCGCCCCCGCCCCACACACCACCAAGCAAACAGCTGATTCGGAGAAATACAGGCTGTGATGATAGCTACTGCAGTGAAATGCAATTTGATGCTTGTGGTGTTTGGTGTTTCACTGACTTTGCAGGTCTAAGGTCAGTGGTCTGATTATCTATTCAAAGGATAGCAGTATGCAGTGTGGCGTCTATGGGGGCATCTCCTTCTGAAGGTAGTGGCCACTGTTAATTCCCTATTATCTTGTTTTGAAGTCCTGTATCATTTTGATTGTTTTGTTGGGTTGGGTTTTATTCTGTTTTGTTTTGATTGATTTTGCTTGTATCTGATGGCGTGGGCAGCTATTTCAAAGAACAAGATATATGATGGCAGCCATTTTGAACTTATTATTGTCTTGTTTTGAAGTCCTTTATTACATTCATTGCTTTGTTTTTATTGTTTCTATTCTGTTGTTTGGTTTGATTTTTACCATGTCTGAAGGTATCTGAAGCTATTTTGAAGACAGCAAGAAGCATTATGGTAGCCATTGTTGATTGCATGTTGTTTTGAAATCCTCTGTCACTTATATTGGTTTGTTTTGATTGGCTTTGTTCTGTTTTATTTTGCTTGGTTTTATTCTCTTTACAAGAAAATAAACTAATAACCTAGGTATTAGAGAATGAAAAAAATAAAAGAAATCAAGGAGGAAGTAAACACTGGAACATGGGTTTGGAATACAGGCCTGGGCTTGGGTCTCCACTCTTATTTGCTAACTGTGTGACCTTGGGCATCTCTCTGAGGCTCCATTTCCTCCTCTATAAAATGATCTGGACAATTCCACAGAAGGGTGTATTTATCATAACTAGAAATGAGTGCTTTGTTTTTTTGGTTCCCAGACCACTGACTTTTACTTTAGGGTATCCAGATCCAGACCTCAGCATCTTTCATCCAAACATTTTGTACTCCATAGAAAATTCTCATTAAGATCAAGTGTAAGACAATGAAAGTGTGTTTAATAACTTTCAGTCCATGAAAAGATGGTATTTTGGGGATGAGAAGAGAATTCAGTGACTGGGTAACACTGAAAGACTGTATCTCAGGTCAAGGTGAAACGGCTGCAGAACAGAATCTCATCAAGCACAATATAAATGCAGGAGATGAAGTCTCTCAAAGCAAGGTCCCCCATCCTGTCACAGTGGATCTCCAAGCATAGCAAGAGTGAGGCACAGGTCAGGGATATGTTGACTCTCTTTCGTGTTCTCTATGTTGGCTTGTGGAAGGAAGGTGAATGCAGGCATCTCTGTTCATTTGATTAATCTTCCTTAAAAGAACTCTGAAGATCTTCCTCCAAAACAGATGCCCATACAGGAAAGAGAGGCCTTGAACAATAAGTGGGGACAGACTCGGTTCAAACTCCCTGTTCAGCAAGTCCATTAGAACTGCAGATGTTAAGGTGACTATTCCCTGATGGGGAGCAGGTTTTCCCACGGAAAGTAATGGCCTGGTGGTGGGTCCTCACAGCCTATGCAAAGAGAGTGTAGTGCTTTTGCATTTCTATTACTTTCATTATTTTTATTTTCCATCAACATGCACTTTTTATTATGGTTTAGATCTAAAATAACTCTTCAAAGTCCTGTGTTTGGAAGTTAATTGGGCCACCAACCCTCTCCAGCACCTTCTCTGTCGGTCTCTCTCTGTCTCTGGTTCTCTCTCTCTCTCTCTCTCTCTCTCTCTCTCTCTTTCCCGCCTGCCCTCCCTCCCCCATCTCTGTTTCCTGGCTTCCATGGAGCAAGCAGATTTCTTCCACCATGCACTTATATCTTGAAGAAAGCCCTGGACTAAACCACTAGAAACTGTAAGCCATGTTCATTTCTCCTCTTTTAAATTGTAGGTGCCTCATATCACGTTCCAGTGACAGGGAGGTAAACAAGATGCTCTCATTCTCTGTCCTGTCCTAGGAGAAGGATAAACCTGAGTTATTGGCAGAAAAGTAGATGTACCTTGAGATCAAAATGCTAAGTGAAATAAATCATACTCAAAAGGTAAAATACCACATGGTTTCTCTTATTTATACTCAAAGTATAAAGATAGAGCAAAATAAAAGATAAGAAAAAAAGATAGATTTTATGCAGCTAGGGAAGGAATCTGAGGGTGAGGGAAGATGGCAGGGAAGATGGGAGAAGAAATAAAAAGTATGAAGGTGTGATATTTATATGTATCAATATCCCATTATAATGCTATGTCATTTGTTACAAACATATAGTAATAAAAATATAATTTAAAAGGA
Source organism: Dolichotis patagonum (assembly GCA_004027295.1). Classification (NCBI taxonomy): domain Eukaryota; kingdom Metazoa; phylum Chordata; class Mammalia; order Rodentia; family Caviidae; genus Dolichotis; species Dolichotis patagonum. The sequence continues at coordinate 47,677 of PVJX010004295.1, forward strand.
AAATTCAATCAGCATAATCCAACATATCAGCAAACTAAATTTCAAAATATACTATCGAAATAGATACAAAAAAGTAATGAAATCCAACACTCAGCTTCAATAAGAACTCTCAATAAAATAGGAAAGTATTTTTACTTCTTTGACCTTATAAAGAACATATATGAAAAATCTACACATGAAAATCATAAGTAATCATAAAAGACTGAATACTTTTTCTTCTAAGATGAGGAACAAGAAAATTATATCTATTCTTATCGTGTCTGGTCAACATTATACTAGAAATCTAGAAAATATAACCAAGTAGGAAAGTGAAATAGAAATCATCCATGATGGAAGAGATAAAATAACAGATAGTGTTATATACTCTACAACCATTAACTGAGTTAGTAAAGCAGAGAGATATATTACCAATATCCAAAATTAATACTAGCAATGAACAATCAGAAATAGAAATGTAATGCACAATAGAAACAAAATATAAAATGCCTAAGGATAAATCTGACAAAAGATGTGAGGAATCTATACACAAAAATCAGTAATATTACTGAGAAAAAAATTAAAGAAGACCTAACTAAAAAGAGAGCTAAGAGGATTCAATATTGTTAAGACATGGATTATTGATTCAAGAATTAACTTATTGATTCAACCCAATTCTAACCAAAATTGTAGCACTTTTTTGCAGAAATTGACAGGTTGATTCTAAAATTCACATGAAAATGGAAAGGATGTAAGATAGTCAAAATAATTTTGCTTAAGAACAAAGCTATAGATCTAATCTCACTATAAAGCTATAGTAATCAAAACACCATAATTTTGTTAAGTAGAAAAATAAACAGATAAGTGGAACCAAGAAAATAGTTCAGAAATAGACTCGCATATGCATGGACAGCAGAATTTTGACAAAGAAGTTATGACAATTGAGTAAATAAAGGTAGTGTTTTTTAAAATGAATGATGAAACAGATGATCATTGAAATGCAAAATCGTGAACTTTTATATATACCTCTTTCCATATACAAAAATATCCAAATAGATTAGAGGAAAACAGTGTAAAACGTAAACTAAAACTTCTAGAGGATAACATAAGAAAAAAGTCTTTATAGCCTTAGGTCAGGCAAAACTTCCCTAGGTATGATACCATAACCATGATCCATAAGAGAATAAGTTAATAAACTGCTGGACACTGTTAAGAGAATAGGGTCGCTGCTGCCCCATCCAGTGAACTGCTCAGAGGGAAACTTCTCCTATGGCCACAGCTGTGATCCAGGTAGACCACGCTGGAGGCCCAGAGAGGGGCCCCCTCCCTCGCTGCCTCCATGACTGAGGTGAACAGGGCAGGAAGGCTGGAGACTGGGGGGAACCGCTGACACAGGAGAGTTCTCACTGGGGCACACAGGATAGACAGGCAGGACTAGTGCATGGAGAAGTCCCAAGCAACAGTAACAGTACTAGACAGCCGGTGGTAAGTTAGGTGAACCAGCACTGCACTTGCAGACAAAGTTACACGCAATAGAAGCAGGAGGCGGGGCCACCCCTATTCTCTTTTGCTTTTTCTTTTCTTTTTTCTTACCTTTCCTTTCTTTGCTAAACAGCTGGGGAACGTTCCAGTCACAGGAAACTAATCATCCCCAAACCCAGAGACCAAGTTCAGATAATCCCTCATTTACTCCTTCATTCGTTCTCTTCTGCACTCCTCTCATTTCCCAAAGTTTGTGTGATCATCCTTTGTCCTCCAGCCTTGCTTCCACTTCCTTTTCAGTCCTTCTTAAATTTCCCCACCACGGGTGACACCATTCTACCAAGGGGAAACACTTTGCATGCAAGCTCTCAATTTATAATCACTTGTGTTATAAAACTGTAGATTTTACTCCTATGGTTTAAGGTACAAAATTAATAGTTACCACAATTTTTCAGTTTCTAAACTGTGTCTGAAGCTATTGCTATTGCTCATTATATAACATCACTGAGAAACTCTGGGGTAATAACCTCACCATGGCCCAGCACCAAAGAACTGGGTACTAAGCCAAACAGGTATCAACATCTCACTCTTAATTAACTGCAAAGATAGGATCTTGAGGCAGACACAAAGCAAGAACCTCTTACACACAAAAGACATTCTTGAGGAATAGACTTCCTACAGAGGACTAGATACTAGCTATATAGCTACTTATTATAAAAACTTACAAGGATCAACACAGAAACCAAAATTAAAATTTTTGAAATAAAAGTGACCATACACAGAAGCAAAATGCAACCTTGCACCTCCAGCCCACCCAGAACAAGTCTAGAGACAATGAGCCAGTGGAAGAGGGAAGACACACACCTGAAATTTCTGAAAAGATAGCACAGAAGCAAGGGAACAGATTCATGAAACTGTAGAGGAAATCAGATCAGACAGAATCTGTCAGGTAAAATAAAAAATGACTACAATCGTAAAAGAAGTGTTCAGTAAATCTACAATAGAGATAGATTCAAAAATTTGAAGAAGATATGAAAATGAAGGAAACTGTGAAAGATCACTATAGGAAAGAAACAGAACGCAAGAAAGGGATTCAAACAGATACTCAGAAAATTAAAAATTCTGTTGAAAGCTGGCAAAACTGCTTGAATGGAACTGAAGATGACTTTCAGACCTTGAAGACAGATTTGGTTAGTGATCATGAAAGGAAAGATCTCTTAAAAATAACAAGAAATCAAGAAATAACAATTTAACTGCTGTTAATACAAAGAAAAACAATGTAAGACTGATAGGTGTCAGTGAAAAAGCAAGAGTCAACACAAATGACATGAAAAGACAGAAAATATTCCAAACATGGGAACATAATTTGACAAACAGACAAGTGAGGTTTATAGAACTCCAATTAGCCATGAAAAAAAATCTATAGTAGACATACTACAATCAAGATCTCAGAAACTCAACACAAGAACAGAATATTAAAAACAACTAGAGAAAAGAAACAGACCATCTGTAAAGGAAAACCCATCAGAGTCACAGCAGACTTCTCAACACAATTCCTTAAATCAAGAGCTTGGAGTGAACTATTTCAAGTCCTGAAAGAAAACAACTTCCAGACCAGACTGATGTACCTGCAAAACTATCTTTCACAATTAATGAAAAAGGGAGAGATTTCCATAATGAAGAAAGACAGAACAAATTCATGTCCATCAAACTAATCCTACAAAGAGTGCTGAAAGATATCCTGCATAGCGATAAAAACGATCACGATTCCCAGAACAACAACAGAAAAAAATCATTATGTACGGTAAGCAATTAAACAGAGGGGAAAAGCAGGAAACCAGCAACAGAAAAAGATAATACATATCAACTAGAACTATCAATGTAAATTTCTTCAATTCACCAATCAAAAGAAACAAACTGGCAGAATGGATCAAGAAGAAAGATCCAACAATATGCTGTATACAAGAAATGCCTTTATCATAAAAAGACATTCATGGATTGAAAATCAAAGGATTGAAAACAATCTTCCTTGCAACAGGAACCCAGAAAAAAACAGGGGTAGCTATTCTGTTTGCAGAAAATATGAACTTCAAACCAAGAATGATCAAAAGATATAAATAAGGTCATTATGTACTTCTTAGGGGAAAACTTCAAAAGTGAGAGATAATAATCATACACATGTATTCACCAAATATGGAAGCATCCAATTATATAAGACAAATATTAACAGATATGAAATATCAAATAAGCAAACACAATTGTAATAGGGGACTTTAATACCCAATGTTACAAATAGATAGATCAACTAGACAAAAAATCAGCAAAGAAATATCAGAACTGAATCAAACCTATGCATATATGAACTTAATATATGTTAAGAGTGTTCCACCCAACAAACATCAGAATATACCTTCTTCTCAGCTACACAAGAGATGTTCCCAAAATAGACCACATACTAACCCATAGAACATGCTTAAGTAAATGCAAAAGAAATGAGGCTATCCCATGCATATTATCTGATCATAATGCAATGAAATTGGAAATTAATGACAAAAGAAACTGCAAAAATACATGGAAGTTAGATAATACCCTCCTAAACAACCAATGTGTCAGATATGAAATCAAAGAAAAATTAAACAACATCTACACTCAAATGAAAATGAAGATATAACCATACCAGAACCTGTGGAACACAATGAAAGCTGTCCAAAGAGAGAAATTTATAGTGGTGAATTCTAACATTGGGAAAAGAGAATGAGCACAATGAACCTAATGTTGCACTTCAAGCTTCTAGAAAAAAAACAAATCAAGTCCAAAGCCTATACAAGGAAGGAAACTATAAAGATCAGAGCAGATTAATGCAATTGACACTAAGAAAACAATACTAAGAATTAATGAATCAAAGAGTTGCTTCTTTGATAGAATAAATGTGACAAACCCTTAGCCAATCTTATGAAAAAGAGAAAAGACTCAAATTCATGCATTGAGAAATGAAAAAGGTAAAATCACTATAGATCCTGTGGAAAATGAGAAGATCATAAATATCTACTCTGAAAATCTTTATTGCATACTATGGAAAACACAGAAGAAATGGACAAATTCCTGGAAATGTGTGAGTTTACCAAAGCCTAATCAGGAAGACATAAAATTTTTGAATAACCCAATATAAGTTAATTAAATTACAAACATAATTAAAAACTTACCAACAAAGAAAAGCCCAGCTCTTAATGAATTCACTATTGAAGTCTACAAAATATTTAGAGGTTTAATGCCAATACTCCTCAAACTCTATAATGAAATTAAAAGAGAAGCAAGTCTCCCTAACCATTCCTAGAGGCAAATACTACTGTGATATGAAAACCAGAGAAGGATCCATCCAAAAAAGAGAACTACAGGGCAACCTCTCTAATGATCACAGATGTAAAATATTAGCAAACAAAATGCAGCAAATCACCAAGAAGATTATATACCATGACCAAGTGGCATTCATCCAAAGAACACAGGGAATGATTAAACATACACAAATCAATAAATGGAGTACAACTTATCAAAAAAGCCAAAGACAAAAATTACATGATCATCTCTATAGATGCAGGAAAAGCTTTTTAGAAAATGCAACACTGATTCATGATAAAAAAAAAAGCCCTAGAGAAAATCAAAATAGGTAGTCTCTACCTCAATCTGATAAAAAGTCATCTAGTACAAACCAAAAACCAAAATTATACCAAACAGATAAAAACTGAAATATTTCACTATAACATCAAGAACTAGACAAGAATGTCTGCTATCATCACTCCTATTCAATATAATGCTAAAAACATTAGTCAGAGCAGTTAGACAAGAGAGAAATAAAAGGAATACGGATAATAAAAGTAAAGTTATTATCACTTGCAGATGACATGATATTCTACATAGAAGGCCCCAAAAACTCCACTAAAAATCTGGTAGATTTAATAAACAAATTCAGCAGCATAGCTGGAAACAAAAATCAACACTCAAAAATCAGTAGCATTCCTGAACACAAACAACAAACTCACTGACAGAGAAATTAAGGAAACGATGACTTTCACAATAACTTCCAAAAAAATGAAATAGTTAGAAACAATCTAACAAAGGCTGTAAAAGATCTATATACTGAAATTTACAGTTCTGAGAAAGGCTATTGAATAGTATATCAGAAAATGGAAAGATATCACCTGATCATGGTTAGGAAGACCCAACATTGTGAAAATGGCCATACTCCCAAAACTGTTATACAGATTTAATACAATCTTGATCAGAATACCACTACCATACCTCACAGATCTAGAGAAAACATCCTAAAATTCATTTGGAAAAAGAAGAGACCTAGAATAGTAAACGGAGTCCTGGGCAACAAAGGCAAGGCAGGAGGCATCACAATCCCTGACTTGAAATTATACACTACAAACCTATTGTGATAAAATGAGCATGGTACTGGGGAAAATAACAGTCCCAGTGATCAGTGGAACACATTAGAAGATGAAAACACAACTACAAAGACACTCAATCTGCTTATCTTTAAGAAAGGGGCCAAGCATGTTCACTGTTTGACTCTAATAAATGGCGCTGAAAAGACTGGCTCTTTACATGTTAAGACTAAAACTAGACCGATGTCTATTACCATGCAGTAAACTAAAGTCACAGTGAAACAAAGATCTAAATATGAAAACAGAAACAGTAAATCTACTGCAAGAGAAAGTAGGTAGAAATCTTGAATACATAGGTGTAGGCAGAGTTCATGAACAAAACCCAAGTTGCATGGGAAATACTTCTTAAAAATCGACAAGTGGGATCTCATGATACTAAAAAAACTTTTTCACATCAAAAGAAATCATAAAACATATTGAAAAAACAACCCACAGGTTGGAAAAAAGTTTTAGCCAATTGTCCCTAAGACAAAGGACTTTTACTTAGAACATATAAAAAATTGAAAAAAATCAGACCCCTCAAATTCAAAGACCCAATCCAAAAATGGGCACTTAGATGAATACATACTTCTCAGATGAAGCAGTAAGAAATATATATATGGTTCAACATTCCTGGTAATTGGATATATGCAAATTAAAACAACGCTTGAAATTTCGTCTCACTCCAGAAAGAATGGTTATCACAAAAAGTCAACTAATAACAAATACTGGAAGGGCTGTGGGAGAGAGGAACTCTTCTCCACTATTGGTGGGAGTGTAGGTTGGTGCAGCCACTGTGGAAATCAGTGTGGTAGTTGCTCAAAAAGCTGAGTATGGAAGTCCCATTTGACCCAGCTATTCCGCTTCTAGGCATATTCTCAGAAGAACTGAAAACGTCATACCACAGTGATATATGCGCACCCATGTTTATAGCAGCACAATTTGTAATAGCTAAATCCTGGAAACAACCCAAATGCACATCAACTGTGGAATGGACAAAAAAGGTAAGGTCGTTTTGTACAGTGGAATAGTAATCAGTGATAAAGAAGGACAAATGGGAGACTTTTATAAGTAAGCGGATGCAACCTGAGATCATGCTCGTTAGTGAAATCAATCAGACTTGTGTGTGAAACTGAAAGAGTAAATAAAGTATAAAAGTACAATAGATATTGTAAAATAGTAATAAATTATTCAGAAAGAAAAAGAAACTCAGATGGGAAAAGGAAGGAAAGGAAAAGGGAGGAAAAAATGCAAGTTAGTTATATTATTAGTGTCACATAATTCCTAGAAAAGGAAGGTTTGCACTATTATTGATTGGAGAATTTTGTACGCCCATATCTTGTACCCTGAGTAACTATTTTTAAAATAATAATATGCAATGTATTAACTATTGTTATTCTCTTATCATCTTATTATGAAAGTTTTACCTTTTTCCCATGAAGTAAAAAAGAATAGAAAGACAAATCACAGACCAAGAGAAAATGTTCACAAAGCATAAATCTGATAAAAAATAAAACCTTGGATTTAGAAATACAAAGACCTCTCAAATTTCTATAATAAAAGATCCAAAATCCAAGTATAAATAAATGGGAAAATAAAAATATATGATAAGAAACAGAGATACACTTGTAGAGATGAAGGTTATCTGGGATGAGAGACAGGAAGGAAGAAGAAGTAAAAATGATTAAGTTGCAGTAGATATCCAAATTAATGTAATTTGTGTATATCACAAATACTAATAAAAAAGAGCCTGATTTTTGAAATACATAAAATATTTGAACATTTAACAGAAAATATATATGTAAATAAATACATAGCAAGATGTTCAACACCACAATCATTAAAGAAATGCTAATAAAAATCAACATTGAAACTACTAAACATTGATTAGAATAGCTGATGTTAAAAAGACTGACACTGTCAATTGTTAGCATGGGTTTGCAAAACTAGAACTCTTATACAGTGATGGTGGGAATGTAAAATGGTGTAATAACTTTGGAAAATAGTTGGGTGACTTCTTAAGATGTTATACATAGAGCTATTGCATTTCATACCTAGGTATTTTGCAAAGAGAAAATAAGACAAGCCCCATACAAAGACTTGTATGCAAATGTCCCTGGAAAACCTAAATGTCCACCAGCAGGATCAGTGGATAGGCAAACTCTAGCAGAGCCACAAGGAAGTACCACTTGGTAATAAAAAAGAACACAAAACCAAGTGATGTGACACATTGGGTCTGTTGAGTAATGTAGGCCAGATTTTGAAAGGCAGTTGACTCTCTGGGAGTCCTATGTTTGCAAGTTCCACCAACTCTGGCTCCAAATTACTCAGCAAAAATCATGCTTCTGCCCTGAACACATGCAGGCTTTTCCCCTTATCATTATTCTCTTGATAACACAACAGAGCAGCCATTCTCATGTATTTATATTTATTATTATAAGTAATAGATGGTGCAAAGCATAGTATACGGGAATATGTGTAGGTTATGTGAAAGTACTGTGATGTGGGGTTTTTTTCAGTTTATTTGGTTCTTATTAACTTTATTTTGCACTAGTACATACTTGTCACACATATTGATCACATTTATGAGAGGGCATTTGTACCTGTATATAATATATCTTAATTCCTCTTTTTTTTCCATTCCCCTCCCCTACCTTCAATCCTTCTTCCCCTCTCCACTTACAAAAGCTTGGCTTCCATTTTTTTCCTTCCATTTTCTATTTTTCCTTTTCCCTTCCTTCCTTCCACTTCTTTTCTTCCTTGTTCCCCTTCCTATTGAACAAATTCGGCAGCATAGCAGAATACGAAGTCAAAATTCAAAAATTAATAGCATCCCTGTTCACAAATAGCAATCTCATTGTGGGCGAACTTAGGAAAAGAATACCTTTCACAATAGCATCAATAAAAAATGAAATACTTAGGAAACGTTTCAGCAAAGAAATGAATGACCTCTACATCAAAAACCACAGCACTCCGAAAAAGGAAGTCATTTTCTAGGTTGGTCCTGAGTGTCTGTGAACTTTGGCATCTGTGGGGACCGGAACCGAGCCTCTGGGGATACTTATGGATGGCTTAGTAAGTCACCACCTCCCTGTAAGTTCTCTTCAAAGTGCACAAGTTTATAGTGGCCTGGAGCAGATCAGGCCAACCTGGGGTAGGTGTCCTGGAGAGGGAACGAGGGATATTAAAGCCCCTGGGGGAAATTTAGAGGGTGAGGACTTTGCCCACTATTTTGATTGTGGAAATGGCTTTATGGGTGGATACACATGGCAAAATGTACAGGATTGCATTCTCCAAATACATGCAGTGTTCCGTGTGTCTCAATTTGTTTTTAAAGGTCTTCAGTGACTTTGTATCCTCACATTACAGTTTCCACTGCTTTCTTCCCTTTATTGCGACCCACAAACCCTGGGGTATCAACCCCAATCTTACTCATGCTCACCTTCTCCCTGTTCCCCTCTAGCCTCCGCCACAATGGCCTTCCTTCTCTCTCCAAGCCGTTTACCACCCCAAAGCTTACACTTGCTTTCTTCCATTACATTTGGGGCCCAAGAGCTCCCCAACCCTCCATCATTCCCAAGAGACCTCTCCCTAAGAAGTCACTCAACCAGGTAGCACAGCACTGATCCTCTCTGGACACATGACCCACTTCCTTTGTACCACTGTAGTTTGTACCAGGCTGGCCATGATGTGAACACCTGAAATCCCAGAACTTGGGAGGCTGAGGCAGGAGGATTTCTGTGAGTTGAAGGCCACCCTAGACTACATAGACCTGTATCAAAAAGTCAGAATAGTTCACACCATATCCAAAAGTAGCTGCCACACCTATGTCCTGCTTGTTTGCTATCTCTCTCCTTCCATAAGACGCAGTGTGTCAAGGGTAAGGATCTTCCCTGTCTTGCTCATTGCTTTACCCCTCTACTCCCTGGCACATGGTAGGATCTTGCCAAACACTTTTAAATAAACGACTACACAAAGTCTGCTATTGAATTCCTGAAAGTAAAAACTGCCAACATGTTCACCTGTCGTTAAATACTAACATTCTGTACGCGTAGGCCAGCTTGGTTTTAGAGCATGTGTCTCCCTGTGTTCACACCTTTCATCCATTCATCCTTCCGACTTTCAGGAATGCTTGCTTTCCTCAGTTTACAAGCCCATGGCAGCCTCTCTGACATCAATTCCAGGATCCTATCTCACTGAGTATTCATTAATGTCCTCTTTGATATTGTAACTTATCAAAAACTCAAGTTCAATATAAATAATTCAAGAGATAGTCTTGGTTCAAAAATGTAGAACATTTGGGGTCAAAAATAAATATTCTGATGTGGCCAAAGCACTGGAGTAGGAGGAAATAAATCACCTTTTGTATTCACAAATATTTGCAGGATTTTTTTTCTTTCTTTAATGTGAAAACTGAGTAAGCCAATGGCTGCTCTGAACTTAAAATCACACGACTCACCTGACTCCAACTATCATCTTCTGCCATCAGGAAGTGGGAAAAGATGCTCCAGGTCTTCAACACTTGTACCCAGAAATGACCTCTGTCCCTTCTGCTCATGCCGTACTGGCCAGATCAGATCATATGCCTGTGCCTCTTGCTTCAGGAAGCTGGGAGTGCAGGTGCCCTGTACTCCTAGAAGAGGAATAGGAAAGCTAGTGGGCAGCTTGAGGACTTCCTCACAGGTGGGAAAACACTCTTGGCCGGTGGGCAACCATGGAAAACTTGCATGAGGGACAGCACTATCTAGACACCTGAAGACAGGGATCCGTGACCTGTAGGCCTGATCTCAACCTACGAACGCTCAGTGGTGTCCACACTTCGAAGCACACAGGCCTGTGTGTTCAAACATCGCACTGAATATAAGGGCACACGTATGCATCTGCTTGCCTCTGCAAGTGGGAGCGCCCCAGTTGCACCCCCACCTCTAGCCAGCCTGCCCAAACATCTTCCAAACAGCTGAAAGTTCCACTGGCTGACTCTGCAAAAGTCCCTCTTAAACTCAGGAAGAATTCTGAATTCTTAGAAAGTGACTCTGGCAAGTGCTGAGCCGTTCACACCAGATGGGATGCGTTTACACAGAACCAGAACCAAAAAACGCCTGTCTGCTGCACGAGGTGACAGTGAACATCCGCTGAAGTTCTGCTTGTCACACCTGTCAATGTCACAACTCTGTGTGTGCACTTTCGGCACAAAAGACTTTCCTGATTAAGAGAATATTTTCTAAACAAACATACAGTTGAGTCTTTTTCATTATACCTGCTATTCATTTCACATGCGCATGATCCTGAACCAAAGCCAAGAGATACTCTCTAGTCATGTGTGTCTTTGAAAGTTGGAGCTTAGATCCATCTATTTTTGATTTAATTTATGAGAGAAATGTGTTCTGATTCAGCTGCGTACCAGTTACAGTAATTTCCCTCTCGGGGCTTTGTTCTGGGGAGTCAGAATTTTCAGCTTCAGCTTTAGGAAGATGTGCTGCAGGTTAGGTTTCTTGGGGAGTGGCTCTGAGATGAAAAATAGCACGCAGGACACTTCGCAGTGCATTGTCTGGGGATCCGTACCACCAAGGGGAAGGAAGGACATGGGATGAGGCTGAGGGAAAGCCCAGGCTGCAGCAAAGACTTCAACAAAAGCTTCAGTGTGCCCACAAGAAGCTGGGAAGCTTAAAAGGCCCATCTGAGCCACCCACCTCACAGCCAAAGTGGTGGGCTTCCTGCACTGAGTGGTCACCAGACACCACTGTCCCAAGAATGGGCGTGGCTTGGAGGAAATAACACTCTCCAGCCCACAGCAATTTGCAGAGAAGGCCACAAGCATTTCCTACCACTGCAGACCAAAGGCGTTCATTCCTGAAGGGAGACCCAATGCAGTGTTACAGTACCCACTTTACCACTTTACATTCATAACTGAATTCAGTCAGGCAGCATGAGTTCATGGAAGGAGCCCAGTGGACCAAACAGATCAGCCTGCAGATGTGGGCGAGCAACCAAAACTGAGTAACTCAGGCCACCGCAGGGACCCTACACTCAATAAAGAGCAATTCTGGGCATTTCTACCCCCGCTGTGAACTCCATAACACACGATCTGTGAATTTTGAAGGCTGCTGTTATGATTAATACATTGTGTCATCTTGAGAAGTTAAGAGTTTAACTAAGAGATTCAGCAGGGAGCCAAGACACTTGCTTTGTAAATATCCTCATCCTGTGCAAGAGGAGGGCACAGATTTTGTGAGTCCTACACCAGCCTTGGAGTGGGGGTGGCCTGTGAACAACAGAAGGCAGGAGAAGAGCCTTGTTTCCCCCTTTTGCTCTGGTTGCTGCCTTGAAGTGTTGCTCTAGTGCCATGACACTCTGCCTTGGAGCCAGCTGATTACAGACTGAAACATCCACAGATAGTGAGCTAAATAAACCTTTCCTTCCTTCATTTTGGGTGTTGGCTATTTTGTCCCAGTAATGAGATAAAAGTAACCAAGAGAGCCACACAGGTGATAAGTGCAGTGGGGAGCGAATTTTTCTTCCCCAACAGTAGATTCTGCTCCTGACAGCCCAATAGTAGCCAACAAAGAGCTCACTGCTATAGACTAACCTGAGCCCCTACATCAGGCCAGCTCATCTGTGGCTGCCAACTGAGGGTAACATCTGCTCCCATGCTTTTTGTTTTTCTCTGGACCTGCCTTTCATTTCCAGATACAAGCATTTGCCTACGGTGGAGATTTCTTCTATCCTGGTGGCTTCTGGGAGGAATAAAAGAGTATGAACTCCCTCCCTAGTTTGGTCCTCTTCCTCTGAGCTTCTGGCACATGGCCACCCTCTAAGACTCCAGATCCTGAAAATCTCAGGCAATCTCTAGAAGCAGCTAAGAGATGCCTGGTATTGTGGGTTGAATTGCACCCCCTCAAATGACACTGAAGTTTTAATCACCAGTAACTCTGAATGTAACCTACTTGAAGATAGTATCTTCCCAGAGATAGTCAAATTCATACAAGATCAACAGAGTCAGTCTAATCCAGTATGATGTAAGCAGGGAAATCCTTAAGCGGGGAAATTTGGAGACTGAGACACAGAGTCTATGTGAACACGAAGGCAGAGACTGGGCTGAACTATATGGAAGCCGAGGCCCAACAGAGAGGTTGCTGGGAGTCATGAAGGTCTCCCTCACCAGCTCCGGAAGGAACTTCGCCAATGCCTGAGTCTGGGACTACTAGCTTCCAAAATCGTGCAGCAATCATCTCTGTTCTTTAAGCCATGGGCTTGTAGTACTTTGTTACAGCAGCCCGGGGAAGCCGCATACCTGGGGACCTTGTGATTGATGCTTGCCTCCCAGCACCCACACTAGACAAGGTTACTATTAACCTCCTGGGTACAAGTAGACAGGACAGGATACCAAGGCCACAGAGCCATCAAGCAACAGAGAAACTAGGTGATGGGCAAAGCAAAGCCACAAGATGCAACCTCATACCCATGTCATTAGGATGACAAATATTAGAAAATAAGTGTTGGTGAGGATGCAGAGAAATGGGATCCCTTTGCATTGTGGGTAGGAACAATACAGCCACTCTGGCAAGAAGTATAGAGGTTCCTCAAAAACTAACAATGGTGGCACCATACAATGAAGCAATTTCACTTCTATACAATCAAAAAGAATTGAAAGCAGGGTCACAAAGAGTCATTTGCACACTTGTGTTTTACAGCAACATCTACAAAAGCCAATGGCAGGCAGAGCCCAAATGCCTATCTATGGATGAATGGATAAGGAAAATGTAGAATATACACACAGTGGAATATTACTCACCTATACAAAATGGTAGCGGTCCTGTCACATGCTATAACATGGATAAATCTTGAGAAAATTTTGCTAAATGAAATGAGCTGGTCACAAAAGGACAAAGACTGCTTGACTGCACTCAGACACGATGTCTAGAGCAGTCAAAATCACAGAAACACAGTGTGCAATGTCCGTCAGCAAGGCGGGGTGTGAGCGAAGAGGTGTTCTGCAGTAGGTGAAGATTTTAGTTTTGCAAAATAAGAAAGTTCTAAAATTTTTCACAACCGTATGAATATGATTAACACTGCTGAGCTGCGCGTAATAAAGGGGAAAGTGTATTATGTGGTTTTAGGGCACAAAGAGAAAAAGGAGGGTTGAAGATAGAGAAGAAGTGATGAGAAAGGAGAGAAAGGAGGAGAGGAGGAGAGAAAGGAGGACAAGTGGAAAACGCAGTGGGAGCTAGTCCTCTGGAGCCCAGGCCTCACACTTCGTTCCCCAACACACCACCCCTGCTGAGGGAGGACACAGAGGGGTCGGTCAAGTGGGTGGAACCCACTCATGAAGCCCGTGGCCTGGGCAGCATGGGCATTCCCTGGAAATCTTTCGGGGCGCCCGTTATCTTACAGTCTTATCAGCAACCTTGGGAACCTGCCTGCAGAGGCTGAGGAGCCGGGGCTCAGCGGGCCGGAGGGACCCCAACCAAGTCCCCTCCAGCACCGCAGCTGCTCCTCACCTTGCAGAGTCCCTTGGCTTCGCTCGGAACTTTTCAACACAGGAACTGGAACTCCAGCTGCCACATACACTCGTTTGTGCATTCTCTGCTTCTTCTGTTCTTTCTCTCTTTTTAAAATGTTTTCTGGAAGGGAAAGCCGATCGTGCAGTGAAAAGCATTTTCCTTAGAGATCACTTAAGGTACTTGGCAACTTGTATTGCCAAACTCAGCAAAAGAGAACAAAGTAAGATGTGAGACCAAGGGTGAGAAGAAAACGCCCCACAAGTCCTCAGAGGCCGGGGAGTGTTCCAGCCCCCACCCCGCCACTGCCCCTGCCACCGCCTAGCTATCCACACCACCTTCTGAGTTGGCAGCCCCTCAGGGCCTCAGTCAGGGTGGCCTAGGCCCCCTGTGCCAGTGCCAGGACACTGCAGACCTCTACGAGGGAAACAAACCCACCGCCCACCTCCACTGCTCACGGTGTTCAAGTTTCTTCCCCACTTGCCAAAATCTGATTTCCTGTTTCTAAGAAAAAAGCCTTAAAATACCCCTTTAAAAAAGACTCTTTAAGGCAGCTTAAACATCAAAGAGGTCTTAGAAAGTAAGGTTTTGTTTGGTTAAGGGCACATGGATCAGAAGAATTCCCATTAAATTTCCCTTTTTAAGGACTGAGGGTTTTTACTGGGCTTGGGCAAAAGACTCCTGAACAACTGGAATGATTCTAAGAGGATGCAAGGAGCATGTGCTTAGTGCACCCTGCTCCCAGCTGAGATGTTCTCGTGTTTGATACATTGTGTCAACTCGAGAAGTTTAGAAATTTAAGGCAGAGACTCAGCAGGGAGCCCAGATCATTACTCTGTAAATATCTTCAGCCTGTGCAACAGGAGGGCACGGAAGTGGTGTGAGCCTTACACCTGCGCTGAGGGGGAGGGTGGCCTGCATGCAGTATAAGGGAGGAGAAGAGGCCTGTTCTCCTGGCTTTCTTTCTGGCTGCTGCCTCAAAGCACTGCCTCAGTGCCACCCTGCCTTGCAGCCAGCTGATTATGGACTGAAACCTCCACAAACAGTGAGCTAAATAAGACTTTCCTTCCTTCATTTTGGGTGTCCAGTATGTTGTCCCACCAATGAGAGAAAAGTAACCAAGACAAATGCAGAGCCAAAGCTCCAGAGAAAGCGAGGACCTGGCCTGCGGCCCCCCTGGAGCAGTTATCAAAAACTGGGGTGACGTCCCACGTGCAGACTATAGTGTCTCTGGTAATTTGATGTTATAAGATTCTTTTTAAAGTTAAAGGTAATCTAAAATGTGACCCATTTAAAAGGAAGACAGTAAATGTTCTTATTCTTTTCAGTAAAAAGGCATCAGAATCTGGAAAGAATGCCAATAACTAACCTTTCCTAAACACTCCTGCTGCATTGCTCAATCACCACAATGATTCTATGAGTTATTTGCTGTGTTCTCTCCCATTCGCAGGCCAGAAAGAGTAAAGAAGTTGGATTCTGGCTTAAGCTTTTTCTTTTCCTTTTGGAGTGGGCAGAATGTGACAGGCTTTTTCCCATACCTGGTATGAACTAACCCTGAAAGCAGTCCTAAGGGGCAAAATGATTGCACAAAATAGAGTTGTAAAGAAATGCATTTACCCAAGACCTCTCCAGCACGAAGTGGCAGGCCTCACCCCTGAACCCCAACCTGGCCTGCAGGACCTGCTGTCTTCCTCTGCCGCCTCACAGAGCCGTCACGAGGCTCAAATCAAATCGCAGGAGTGAACATCTTCTGCGCGCACTGTGGAGAGGTCAGCAGGCCGGAGGGACTGTTGTGCTGGAAGGCAAGTTGTCCTGCCTTCCTGAATTTCCATGCTGGCTCGTGACGTCAGGACCAACAGCTAGGCAACGACCAGCGGCCCGGGTGTCTCAGCTGAAAAGCATTTTCCAAATAAAAGATTTGATTGAACTCGCTCTTGCTTTCCTTGGGTGGGTCCCAACCTCCCGCGTGTTTAATGAGGTGGGAAAGTTGGGATCCCGAGGGCCACTGTTGGAGGCCAGTGAGAATCGTGGAGCTGGGCACCCTGAGCCCGCGTGGGAGAAGACAGCCTGCAGCAGAGACACAGGTATCGTCATCTGTTCACGTGTGGCAGAGATACAGGCACTGTCACCTGCTCACGTCACGCCAAGCAAAAGCAGTGCCACTGGGCCAAGCCCTGCTTTGCACAGGGGCTGGTCACATTAGACTAGAAAGATGACCACATCCCCGCCTTAGCCTGCAGGACACTGCTCACAGCCCTGAGGACTTCTGCAAACCTGCCTCATAAACAACCCCTGCCCTGGCCAGTCAGACTCCACCATTCCCTTTCCGTCTTCCCCACAACGTGTGCCAGCGTTATTGCTGAATTATGTTCTCCCCATAATTCACAGGTTCGAGTCCCAGCACCTTCCTTTTAGAAATGGTCTTAAGTGATTAAGGTAAAAGGAGGTCCTGAGGGTGCTTTTAGCCCAGTATATCTGGTACCCTTAGCGGAAGAAGGGATTAGGAATAGACGCTGTTGAAAGACTGAGAACACACAGGGAGAAGGTGGCTATGGCCACATCACGAGGCAAGACACAGCCCTCCAACGCCTGGGTCGGGTGTCCCACCTCGAATCCAAGGTGGGAGTCTGCTGTGTGAGCCCTGTCTGGTGTGCTTTGTGCAGCAGCCATAGCAAACTAAGGAAGCCAGAATCTGAGCTCTCTGCGTAGAGGAATTCTGAATCCCCTGAATGAGCGGAATGATTGGTAAAACCTTCTCAGGTGTTCAGTCTCAGGGGCTGGCAGTACTCTTTCTCCCTCAGTTTCTCCCTGGTGCAAAGACTGCTGAGTGGGAACAGCTGCGGCTTCTTCTTGGCGGGTGTATTCTAGCCAGGGAGCCAAGCGTCTAAATCCCTCCTGAGGAACAATTCCCCAGTTACTGTGATGCGCGAATACTTGCGTTTCACCACTGTCATCACTGCCTCCTCTCTCCAGTGCGACCTCTCACGTAGGCAGCCTCCAAGGGGAATCTGTGCATGTGAACTGAAGTGACCAAACCCGAAAATGACTTCCAGACCCACTGCCAAGGACTAAGTAATATTTTCCTCTACTCTTCTCAGTCAGGGTCCCGCCATCCTGGGTCCCTGTATGTCCCGTAGAGAAGTTGTGTCTGGCCCGGACCTCCGAGGGTTACACAGGGGTAATAAACATCTGCTTTATGTAGGCCACGGAACACCGGGTCCTTTTGTCCCACCAACCTCACCTGCACCCCGCACAGTCGTGTTTGGAGGCTGCAGGGAAAGTAGTCAGACCTACTTGACACATGGTCTGTGAGGAGCTGACCCTCGCAGCTATCACAGAATAAACTGTGGTGACTTAGCAGCCGCGGGTGCTGAAGAGAAGGAGAAGCTTGTCAGAGTTTGCCATTCCAAGCCTGGGTGTCTGGGAGGCTGGTGGGACTCCCAAGGGGAATGGATAGGGGTTGTGGAAGACGCTCTGGGGAGAAAACATAACGCAAGCTTTAGCCATGTTGAATTTACCTGCGGGCCAAGGTGCCAGAGAGAACTGCCGACAAGACGAGGCCAAGGCCTGGAAACCAAGGAACGCAGAACCTTCTGGTGGGGTGGGGGAGCAGAGCCGTGGGGGTGACGAGGTTTCTGAGCCCGGGGCTGCAGACGCAGACACTGGGAGGGCTAGGAGGAGACACGTCCGGCTGGGGCAAAGGTTTCCTGGGCAGGGAAGGGATAAAGGCCTGAAGTCAGATTCCTCCCCCGTGCGGTGCCACGAAGGCTCGGAGCAGTTGGGGTCCTGCTCAGCAGGAAGTGGGCTGTGGGGGGTCCTGAATGGGGATGAGGACAAAGAATCTCCCTGTTGGGCAGAGTCTCCCAGGATGGGAACAGAGGAAAGCACCTCCTCTGGACGACAGCACCACCTGCAACCATTTCATGTGATTCCTACAGACCAGTGTAAGACCTAGGGAAGGACCTGCCCGAACTTTCTCCCTCTGGGTGGTATGCTACAGGACCCAAGGATTCCAGATGTGAAAGATCAGATGAAATTAAATGTCTTTGGGTATGTTTTAAGAACTTGATTGGTCACTGTGCATTAAGGCTGAGTATTTGGAGAAGATTCTTATGGAGACACCTCTTATGAAGTGACCTTGTGGAATGGAGAGGAGTGTGAGGTAGAGGAGCAAAAAAGGGCTCCCGGTCCCGGCCTCTTGGTCCTCCAGTCGATACACGCATGTGCAGCGTCTGCTCCTTGTCTCTCACCCCAACTAGAGACCCATAGCTCAGTGCCGTGGGGAAAACAAAGCTGGATGAGGGGAAGAGAGTGGAGGGCACCACCGCCTTCCCTGGTCCGTGCCTACCCCGTGGCTGCGGAGGTAGACACAGGGCGGTGGGCAGAAGCCATGCAGCCCCCTGGCTGCAATGTGCCAGGCAGAAGGACCAGCCAGAACCAAGGTTTGGAGCTGGAGAGGGCACGGCTTGTGTGAGGCGTGACCCCGAGGTCATGGCTGGACTGAGGAAGAGGGGAACAGAAGGTCCTCCCGCCAAGGGCCACTGTGTCACAACCTGCAACCTCTTCTCCTGCCTGACCTCAGTTTAGACCCCATGCTGCTGGCAGGAGCCGCGTGGGAGGGGTCTGGACCAGCAGCAGGCCCAGAGGGTATGTGAGACTCAGAGAACTGAGAAGCCCACAGCCAGGTGGGCCTGCTAGCTCGCTGCCCCAGAAATGTGACAGAAATGTCCCAGGACACCGTAGGGCCTACAGAGGTTTGCTCTCACCAACATGGCCCCCTTCCCCCTTAGCTGTTGGTGCTTTGTCCACAACCTGGTAAAATGTATGAACTTACTGTGTGTGAGTGCATGTGTGCACGTGTGTAGGAGCCCAGTGCCTGCCTCCCCCGAGATATGGCCGTATCATTTTATTCTGAGACAAAGTATCTCTGCGTTGGACTTGTGACCTTCCTGTCTCAGCCTCCCAAGTGTGCCACCACTCCCAGCTGAGACTCATTTCTTAACATGCTACAGGGTCTTCGCTGAGAGACACAAGCTGCTTCCCAGCAGGACCTGGTTGTGCAACCTCGGGTCAGCCCCCTCCCCCACTCTGGGCCTGGGTTTCCTGTACTATATCACGAGAGGCTACTGCCCAGCCCAAAAGCCTACAAGCCTGTGAGCCCAGCACATAGCCCAGTTCTCAGGTGGAGTATGGGATGCACGCAGCAGAGCCAGCCCTTCTCTTTTCCTCCGCAAGTATTGCTCAGGCACCGTGGAGCTAGTGGCTCCAGCTGGCTCCCATTTGGCCAGTTCTGGAACACACATCTCCTCCTGGGGAAGGTGTATGATGATCTATGTGTCACTCACAGGTTCAAAACACTCCGATGAATGTCCATGCCTAAAGCTTCCACCGACCGGACCACAGGCTACACCCGCAGAGAGATGGTGGAGACACAAGACATGGAGAGACCGGCTGATCAACAGGAATACTCTGCCTTGAACAGACAGTTTCCCTTTCGTGATCCTGGGACAACACAGGCTTAGCTGCCTCCGCCCCTTCCTGCCGGCACTTCCCCAAGCTCCGCTTGCTGCACCGCTGTTTCCAGCAGGTGTCTAGGGGCTTAGAGCTCTGCAAGAAGCTTAAGTTCCAACGTGCTGTGTGCCTCCTGGACCCAAGGTGAGAACTGTTGTCTTTTCTACTTCACAGGTAGAAAACTGAAGGGCTCAGGGAGGGACATCCAAGCTGTCCCCAGGGCTGAAAAGTCCCCAGCATGACCCCTACAGCTGGTGCTGGGAAAACGCACAATGACTGGACTTTAACAACAGGAGATGCCCCTGCCCACCTGCATCAGTGAAGCAAACCTCACTCTCACTGTTCCCAAACATTCACTGTCTGCCAGTGGCTCCAACTTTCTGGAAAGCGGGGACACAGGTGCTACACCAACCCTCCGCCCTCCCCAACCTCTGTGGCCTGTGTCAGTCACTCAGCCACTCAGTGACTCCTTCCTCCTCCCACCTCCCCACGTGCCCATGCACAGCAGTTATAGCAGATGTAGCCCTGGAAGGATAATTGAGTTCTGGGCTCTGCCACCAGCCAGACCCCGGGGCAGCTCTGGGGTCCAGCAGAGCGCCTTGCTGCCTCTTGCCCCCTGAGGGGAAATGTTTGCAGAGCCCTAGTGAGGCCTCTGCCCACTCTGAGGGTGGAGCTAGAGACAGGTCCAGAACAGCAGCTGTTCTGACTTCCCACCCTTGAGTCATAGCACCCTGCCCAGGAAGGCCGCTGGGGCCCCAGGCTGCCCACAGTCCAGGATGCCAGGATTCTGCAGATGTATTTACAATGTCAGAGGCACCAAAGATGAAAATTCTGGCCGCATCTATGCAGAACACCCCTGAAAGATGGGCTTTGACTGATGTAACCTGAGACCAAGAGCCGAGAGAGGAGACACGGTGACCTCTTGAGTCCTGCAAAGCCCAAGTCTAAAGTGCTGAGAAAGCCAAACGCAAGCTGCCGCCACAGGGCTGGACCCGGGACGAGGGCCAGCCAGCAGCTGCAGAAGTTACCTTGATGAATCATTTGTTTCCACTCTGGCGTTCAGCAACCAAGAATCCACTACACAGAGCAACGGGAAGAAAAGTGCAAAGGTCCTAGTCCTCCAGTCGCCTGCTTTGGCCGGGCCTATCAGAAAACAGGAGAGAGGACTAACCTCAGTGAAAGCGGAAACGTTCACGATGGATCCCAGTTTGGTCTGGATGAATATTCTGCTTGCCTCCAACTTCACACAGTATTTTCATTTGCCGCCTTAACTCTGGGTGTCTCAGCACCCTTTCAAGAGATGTTTTATCATTTCCTTTTACAAATGAGGAAGCTGAAGGTCAAAGAAGCAAATGGACTTACGGAGGCCGCACAGTGTTAAGTGTATGGCTGGTATACCCTCGCGGGTCGTCTGGGGTAGAGCATGGAGCCAGCATGCCACAGAAAAGGCCTGTGAAACAGGAATTTGTGGCACTCTGGATTCAAAGAGAAACTAAGTTGAAAGCCAGGAGTGATCCCAGGTTTCTTAGCACTAAAACTGCGACCACACCACAGTCTCCCGGTCACCTCTATGCCCTGATCTGTCTCTCCACACTGCCACAACAGCGTCTGCCCCGTCATAGGTGCTAAACAAACAGGGGGTTGGTGAACAAGTGTTCCTTTGAAGTTTGTTAGTGAAATGGATAATGGTCTTCACCACACTAATAGTGATTCGCCTTGCTCCATCCAGGCTTCCATCTGATTTCAAAGAAAAGCAGTTGACTTAGCTGTGACATATGTCCCCAGGCTCCTTCCCAATAAGGACAGGACAACAAGAGAAAGAACCTACTGTTCAGTCCAGAATGAGGATTAAAACCATGGAAAAGACTCCGCACTTTTCATCTGCAGGGAATGGGGGTGGGGGTGGGGTGTAGACCTTGACCGTAGTACAGTGACATCCCAAGCACAGGCAGCTGGGTGTCTGGGCGCCACCCTCCGTCTCGACATCTGTCCGACTGGTGGTGTTAGAGCCATCGTAACTGAGAATCATAGTGCAAGAAACTTGCTAGTGGAAGCTCACTCACACCACGCCTACCTTCATCATGCACCAGACAAAACAGGAGCAGCTGGGGAAGAGCAGGGCAGCTAGTGACAAGGTCCTGCTGGGTCCCTTTCCAGATGGGAATTCTCATCTTCACTGTAGCCCTCCAAAAGACAGATCCTTATTTCACAGAGGAGAAACCCCAAGGATCAAAACGCTCTGATTCCCTATACCATTAGTCACACCCAGGATTTGAACCCAGGACTCCAGGGCAAAGTCTGTGTTTCCTCCCACACACCCTGATTAGAGTGTACTAATCGTAGGTGTTTCCACAGAGGAGAATGCTCCACAAACAGCCTCCCTTACTCTATCTCACAGTGCTGTGAGGACCAAACAGACAGAGCAGATAGAATGACCTCCATTGTATGAATGCACGAAGCAAGAATAAACATTTAAGTGACACGTGTGTAAAATGTGCCACAAGTCACTCCTGTTTTGTAAAATGGAAACTCTCTCTTCAAACCACTTATCTTTGGTAAAATAATTATGAGCCATTTGATTAAAAGTGGCCAGTTGGAGGGAACTGCACCTGCCATTTGAGTATAGCACAGGATGTTCTGGTTTTATGATCTCATCGAATTTCTCTGTTACGAGGATCTACTTGTTTCAGCCTTGATGTCTGTGTTACCTTTCTGTCAACTGTGACAAAATACCTAGGAAGAACAAGCTAAAAGAAGGAAGGTTCATTCTGGTACCTGACTTTAGAGGTTTCGGTTCGGGGTCACAGGCTCCATTACTTTGGGTCCAAGGCAAGGCAGTCACATGATGGCAGAAGCCAGTGAGAGGGAGCAGCTCACCCCATGGTGGCAGGAAGAAGAGAGACAGCCAAAGAGGAAGGGCCCAGGACAAGGGAAAGCCCCCAAGGGTGTCACACCATGACCCACCATCTAAGCCTCCTCTCCTAAATTTCTGTCACCTTCCAATAATGCCATCAAATTATGAATCCATCAATAAACTAATCCACTGCTGAAATTAGAGCCCCATGATCCAGTCACCTCCCAAAAACTCCACCTCTGGGGACTACTGTGTTGCAAACCGAGCCTCAGCACACAATCCTTTTAGGGGATACTCTGGATGTGAACTATGTACCTTCAAAGGCACTGCTGTGGTGTTTATCTAGACGTCCACCAAGAGCCTCGTGTGATCGTAAGTGGGGCCTGGGAAGTGACTGAATCTTGGCTGCATTACAGTCAGCAGCTTATAGTGCTGTTAGCAGACAGAGCCTGGTCAGAAGAGACAGGTCACTGACTGTGGGCGGGCCACGGAAGGTGTCTCCTCCCTGAGGCCTCCCTTTGCTCTCCACTTCCTGTCTGCCCTGCGGTGAGCAGCTCTTCTCTGCCATGTCACTCTGCATTGGCGCCAGCTGAAATGGACTGAAATGTGAGCCAAAATAAATCTCTCCTTCCCTTAATTGGGAGTGCCAGGCATTTTTGTCTCAACAATGAAGAAATGACTAAGACAAGCGCTCTTATGCAGAGCATCGCATTGGTTGCTAACGGCGGTAGATACTAGATCAAAACTTCACTGACCCTTTGGCACGTGGCATGTAGAAAGTCTTCATCACTAGTATTTATAATTAACCTCCGGGGTCATTCTACCAGTGCAGTAAGAACACATCAGAATAAATTCTGCCAGACATTTGATGGAAAAGCATTTGTGTTACCTTCTCCAAGAGAATGGACAGTCACTGCACCAAACAATTTACGAGACACCTTGGACTCAGGTACAAAAAAAGCTATATTGGGCAAAACCATGTAAAACATTGTCGGAAGCAAATTACAAATCCTTGCAGAAAAATTCCTTTCTGGCCTTAGTTGATGGGCACCAGTGATGTTCTCATAAGAGGTCACTAGAGCAAATGAGTGATCAAATTAGGGCCCGGGGACTGCCGTGGAGGACAGGGGGACGTGGCACAGAAGGACACACTCCCCCGCGTGGACACTGGAGAGAGCTGCGTTCCACAGTTTTTCAAGCAGCCCCGGTACAAACATGAGCAATGGTTGGAGCTCAGCAACTGCAGGTGGAAACCACCGTGGGAAGATCCGAAGTGTTTGGGTCAGAAATTTGTGCTTAGCTCCTTAGACCCATGGTGGTGAGCCTTTCGCAGATCTTTTAGAGACCAAGTGCCCAAACTGCAACCCCAAACCCTCTTATTTATTGCAAAGTGCCAACACTGCAATGAAACCTGAATGCTAAGGTTTAAGTTTAGAAAAAAAAAAGACTCTACATTTGCATCTTTTGTCTTAAGAGAAAAACATAGCAACATGCATGCCCTAGGTTTGCCACCACTGAATTAGAAATTACTACAGGTCTTAGTAACACAAGGACATAATCAGAACCACCAGTATTTTAGGGAAACTAACCTTGAATTTGCTAGGCACTGCGTCTTTCCTTTCTGCCAGAGACTGGCACACACACAGCAGACATTTGGCTGTTGCTGCCATGTCTGGGTGACTGTGATTTGTCTGTGTGACTGACAAGACACAGCAGAAATGATGGTGCCTTACTTCTGAGATCAGTTTATAAAAGACACTGTGGCTTGCTTTGCTTTCTCTGCCCCCATCCGTTCCTTCCTCTTGTCCCTTGCTGGAGGAAGCCAGCAGCTACCTCATGAGCAGCCTTATGCTGAGGTCCAAGGAAAGCCCCTCCATCCAGCAGTCCCAACCCCAGACCACGAGTGAGTGGACCTCGGAAGAGGACAACCCAGGCCCCGACGACTGCAGCCTCAAGACAGCCCTAAACCAGAGCTGCCCAACTAAGCCCCTGGCTTCCTCATCTCAGACCCTGGTGAGCCTGCACTGCCACGGCATTACCCCCGAGCCCAGTTTATCGGGTGCTATGTGCTTGTTCCTTTAAACCACCGCCACTCAGGGGAATGTGCTACCAAGCAATGCTAAGTACTACAAGATCTTTCCAGCAGCATTGACCTTGTGATAAAGCAAAGTAACAATAGCTCTAAGACCTGTGAAATTAGGAGAGTAAAAGAAAACTGTAAGGCCAGGTAGGGTGAGGGACCCCTCTCCACAGGATGCAAAAAGGAGAGGGCAGAGCTCTGGGGTCCCGCCTCACTGTGTGCTCCCCTCCAGCCCCCCCCACCGCATGCTGACCGGCTCCTTCCCCTACACAGCAGAGTGTCCTTCTGCCCCATGCTCTTAGCATCTTCCCGCAGAACTGCTGGATTACTGTTTTTCCAGGAAGGAATTAAACCGTGCAAAGCTCTACTATAAGAAATCAGAGCTGAGAGGGCACAAACAGTGCCTTGGGCTTTGTTCAGGGTAGGGGAGGAGGTGGCTGCCTGCCCGGAGAGGGGTGGTGGAGCTGCTGAGCTGGGAGGGGAAGGGCTGGGGCAGGAGGCCCCTCCTCTCCCCCAGAGGAGCCAGGGCCCTGAGCTGAGGCCTCCCGCGGGACTGACTGACGGTCTGCTTCACGCTTTATCCTTTTAAAGGAAAAACTAGGGGTATGCTCAGGCCGGCTGTGCTTACCCAGAGGGCCCCTTTCCATCCACCTGACATGCAGGAAGGAGCAGAGCACACACCTCCCTCCACCCTCCTCCTGTCCTCAGGCCAGGACAGGCACCAGGAGCTGACAGGGAGCCCCGCTAAGCTAAGTGGGGGAGACAAGGTCTCCAGCTGGGTCTGCATTGTGCTGGAAACCAGGGAAGCAGCCTGAGCCACCATCTGGAGTAATGATGGTGTCCTCAGATCAGTGGACATTGCGTCGGTGCTTGGTCTGTTCTAGAAATCAACCAACCGCTTGAGAATCTGGACTCAACAAGTACATTTTAAAAAATCGTTTTTAAATGCTTTTGCTTTTTACTGTTGTAAGTATAACGTGGTTTGGGCAGCTAGTGATGAATGAAGCAAATAACAAAGTCTTAGTTTTTTGTAAAAATAAATGAAACCAGGCTGATTTATTAACACTGATGGTCATCCCGCTCGGCAGATGTGTGCTTGCATGTATTTTGCGGTTTACAAACTGGTCCTGTACTCCGCCTTCACAGCAGCTGCTTCCAGCAGTAGAACAGAGGCCGGAAGCAATGTGCCAGGCCGGGATGGGACAAGGACCCACCCTCCACTGGCCTGGGCTGGCACCTCGGGCACTGCTTTCCTTGTCTCTTCTCGGTACGAGGGCAGGACCTGCCCCCACAAAGCTGCAGTGTTTGAGCTTTTCTCATAGTGCTGCAAACACAGTAAGAACTGCACGCTGTCTTGTGCAGCTGAATTTCCCCAGACCCCTAGGCAGGGGGCTGCCAGCCTGTGGCACTGTGAGAGGTGACATGAGGGCACCTTGAAGAGGCACAGCCAGTGACAGGAAGTGAGTACCTCGAGGACCCCTTGCAGGGGTGTGGCCCTGGCTTTCCCACTCTGTTATGCTCTGGCTCTCCTAAGGTGAGGCAAGATGCTTCCTCGGCCACCTGCTGTCACCTTGACCTTCGGCCTGGAGCCAAGCCAATGTGAGCCAATATAAAACTTTCCTCTTTAAACTGTCTCAGGGTTTTATTAGGAAATGCAAAGTTGGCTAACACACTGGCTGAGCAAATGTAGGAGCATTCTCACTGCTGCTGCTGCTGCTGCTCCAGTCCCGCCCCCCGCCCCGGGAGGCTGTGAGGGTTAGACGCACTGGGCACTCGGTTCCTGGCACGGGGCTTCTATCTCCTTGGTAACAAACCGTCCCTCACAGGCTAGGGACCTGGACACGGGTCCAGGGGGAGACACATCCCCTGGCTTTGAGAATAAAAGGACTAAAACTATGTTGTAAAGAAAAGGAGGAGAGGGAAGGAAGGACGGAGAGGAACAGAAAGAGAGGAAGAGAGACAGACATAAAAAGAGCGTGAAGAGCTGTTTCACAGTGTGCCCTGAACCTCGGCTGTGCCCACGGTTCGGGAGCTTTGACAGCTGTCCCCGTGTGAGTCCTGGCTGAAGTGAGGATGGTGAACCAGTTACATCTCAGGGTCTCCCCAGTCCACAAAGGAAAAGCCCAGCCCTTGTCCGTGTCGCAGTTCTGGGTTCCTTGCTGTTTCCCACCTCCCAGAACTTAGCTGCTCTTCGAGCGCCTCCGTGCTCCAGTCCACGCCGTGACCTCTGCCTGAAGCACCGTCCCAACCTTCAACTGGCAAAGCGCTACCCAGTGCTTAAGCTCTGGCCACCAGGTCTGCCTGTCCCACTGACCACAGGCTGGGGACATCTTTGAGGATGGGTACAGTGACCATTTTCTTTTTTCTTTTTTGGTACCATTGGGAATTAAACCCCAAAGCCTTCGCTTCCCACTGAGCTACATTCCCAGCATTTTCTTTCTTTTTTCTTTTATTATTTATTTATTTATTTTTAGTATCTACTTTAAGACATGGTTTCTCTAAGTCATTAAGATACCCAAACTGGGCTTCAACTTGCCACCCTCCTTACTCAGCCTCCCAGAATACTGGAATTACAAACACGCACCACCACACGCAGCTGGCCAATTCCTTTGCCTCTGTTCCCTCTCTCTTCTGTCCCTGAGCAGGCAGGACTGGCCTTGAGGCTTGGCTGGTTTCTGCTGCACATGTTGGTGGAAGAATGAGCAGCCCGTCTGAATGCTCCTGCAGCAGAGGCAGGCTGGGGCCACAGTCTCCCAGCCCTGGGGCCGGTGCACCCAAGTGCACACCCACCTGCAGAAGGTGCTGCAGACAGCGTGAGACACTGATGCCAGGGGGATGGAAAAAGTGGCTCTCACCAAGGCGATCACAAAGCACGGGGGTGCTGCTGTGTGTTTTCACTGAAAGAATCATTTCCAGGAGGAAGGACCTCCCGGTTACAGTTATGAGGAGAGAGCAACCCCCATGTCAAAGCAGGTCGCTTAGAGAGGAAGAAACGTCCCAGCCGATCGCCAGGTCCTAGAAGGGCTGTGCAGTGGGAAGGAAGAGGGTGGCTGCAGCCCAGGTGACAGGCAAGTGGCAAGTTCAGGCTGGGATGGCAATGTGGCTAAGGGGGCCAGACAGAAAGCACTCGCAGGGGGCAGGAGACCGGGCTCAGGTCGCAACACCCTCACAGGCAGACTTGGCCCCATGCGGTGTCTCTGTGTCCCGTTTGGTAAAGTCTGGGGTCACAAGAACAAATGAGGCCCCACGCAGGCTGTCAGCTCCAGGAGCACAGGCGACACTGGATGTCTCCTCTACATCCTCCATGGTGAGCCACTGTGGGGTGCACGAAGGGGCAGAGGGGTGAGCCCAGGACCCACAGTCAGCAGCAGGGGCATCGTCCATGCACCCGCTCACTGCCGGGAAAAGCTGGACTGATGCCATGGGCAGGCGTTTCTCCTGATGGGCCTGGCGTGGTAGGGAACACAGAAGGGAAGACGGTGTACACATGAACAGAAGCATCACAGGACGCTCCAGCAGGACAGCCGGGCTTTATGTCACTGCCATACATGTTTTTAAAAAATCATTTAAGCACCCCTCCAGGTTTTGGGGTGATCTGAACACAAGCACCACGCAAGACAGAATGAAGACTGTGACTAACAAGAGAAGGCTGTAGAGGGCTGGTGTGAGGGGACCGGGTGAGGAGCCGGCAGACTCAGCTGACTAAGAAGAAAGTGAGGAAAGAAGGCTTTTACAAGATGCTGAATATCTGAGCACTGAGATGCCGTCAAGAAAAATTGTGGGATATGCCTGGATTTTACTGCACTGAGGGGCCGGGAGAGCCAAGCTGCTCTTAGACATGAAAAATCAAAGATTGCATTAACAGCTGAATGTGGAGACCCAAACCCTCCAAGCAGAGTTCGCTAGAGTTTTGTTTGTTCAAACTTAGTCCCAGATTCACATCTTAGGATCATACCACCTGCCAGGCAGTCACACAAGACCAGGAACCAGAAACAAAAATACTGCAGCCTGAGGAAGGAGGGAGAGCCTGGGTCTCGGCCTTGTAGAGTGGCCCTGGCTTCCCTCGGACTCCTGCTCCGGGAAGGAGCAAAGAGCCACGCTCCCAGGAGTGGCCTTTTAGTGGGCAGCGGTGCCCTGTGAGATTCACTCATCTGCCTGTGTCTTGAAATTCAACATGCGCAATGCTGGAAGAGGAGGATGAGGAGGTGGAGAGGGGGAGGCCTCCTTGCCCAGCTCCCTGCAGGTCTACCCGGCTACAGGTGGGTGGGACTCATCTTGTTCTTTCTGGCTTCACACCTTTTCACTTACTCTGCCCTCTGCCTGCATGGCCTTCTGTGGTTTGGCCAGTACCACGTATCCTGTCACACCCAGCCCCAATCACATCATCGAGGGTGGCTTCCCATCCTCGAGCACTCTGAGGAGCAGCGGCCTGAGAGAGAAGCGCAGGTTACTACAGTGGCCAAGTATAGCCCTGGCTCCACGCCCTTATCACCATCCAATGACTTCTCCAAGACCCTCAGACACCACTGTGCCCCTCAGGACAGAACTTGCCTTCTTTTTGTTTTTTAGCTCTGCATAGGGACTGTTGCTCAGAGATGAAGGCGGAAGGGAAGAAAGTGCTATTTTAGAAGACAGCGAGGACCCTCTCACATGTCATGCTCAAGCCTCTTGCACATCCTGCAGAAGAGGAAAACTAGCGAAGAAGGGATGGATGTCATCTTAGATACAACCAGAACTCAAACCCAAAGCTGTTAGGAAAGGCGGGCTCCAGAGTCAGGGCCCAGAGAGCAGCTGAGCGTTTGCTATCCCTTCCCCTGCACAGGCTCACACAGGAATCACTGGCATCTGCGTGTACCCATGCCCCTCCCCACCACGGGCGCTCCGTCCACTTGCTGACACGCACTTCCCAAAGAGACTCCCCTAAGGCCCGTGCCAGCCCTGCTCTGCTTCTCTCAGGGGCCAGTCCGATAAGGTGGAAGGATCTTGAACGAAAGGTAAAAGAGTGAGTTGATACCTGGAGTCTATTGGGATTCACAGTTGAGAACCCTGAGCAAAGTGCTCGGGGTTTAAGGCTATGTTTAAGGCTACAGTGAGAGTCTCTAGGAACACGAGAACCTTAGTGGGTGGATCGTCTGATTGGCTCATAATCTGGAGTGAGTTCAGTACCAGCAATCAGCCAGCGCACCTGGTCCCTGGTGCAGGTGCACAAAGACCTGACCCGGGCGAGCAGCGATCACAATCTAGGCTTGGAGACTTCGTGAGGTTGGTGTCCATGTAGTGTTCGACCAAAATTCTTGGGACCTTGAGAGGGCAAAGCAGGGGCTCAGGGAAGATGAGAGGGCCAAGGGTTCACAGAGGAGGCGATAGCTTGGGCTGAGGCTGGGAGGAAAAATACTCTGTGCGGTTGCTTAAACACAGACAAAGTGACAAAAGTGGAAGTGCCTTCATAAAGAAGAAAGCACAGAGCCTGCCCAACTGGCCACCTAAGACTGCCCTTCCCTTGGCTGGACCTAGCCAAAAGGAAGGAGGCAGATAGGATGTGTCAGTTACCTACAGAGAACATCAGACTTTCTGGACATAGCCATTGGAGAGTATAAGAAATACCAAGTGTTTTTTTTTTTTTTAAGTGCATATTTTCTAAGTGCATATTCTGCCCAAGGGCAAAAATTCCTAATGTGCTCAATGTGAGATATTTTCAGAGTTTCGCATTTCAGTTCCCGAGACCGCCCCTTGGCACTGATGCGGAGGCAGCGTTGGCACAGAGGTACACTGCCTGGTGCCCAGACGCTGGGCAGAGGGCCAGGAGGCACCTCTGTGTCCCATAGCTCACCATGGCTGTGCTGCTCAGGTAATCCGTGCAGAACCTGATCTTATCCCCTCACTCAGCCTACAGCCCTCAGATTTCCCCAGCCTGAGCTTTGCTGTTCTCACAGTACCATACAATTCGATATGATGCAGTACAATAGGATACAATACAATAGTAGCCTGTATCGTGGCCTTCATAACCCTAAACTACATTCCCCAGAATTCTCTTCCCTTCCTATTTCAGGTTGGACTTAGTCAAAAGACTTCATGCAACATGTCTAAGCCGAAGTAAACGGACAGTCACTCTCCATTTAAGGCTGCCCTACTTAGACCAGTGAGAGGTGACTGCAGATGGACAGCAGATCCCAAGCTGCCCCTATTCTCCTCCACTTGTCCCTCTGCTTGAGTCTCCGGGGTTCCTGTTCAAGTTATTTTCTGATTCTTCAATTGCCCTATTTGGGCTTATTTTCCTAGCTTCTCCCACAAGCACATAAGATCTTATTTCTGTTGAAAGAAAAACTACAAACTGTGTTTAGCAGAGTTTGAGCAAAGAAATGACTGATGAATCAGGCAGCAGCGTACAGTGAAAATGGTTCAGAATTCTCCACACAGCACATGTTAGGCTGTGTTTATAACCAGGGGAAAGAAGGGGACGACATGCAGGAACAGCCTGATTGGCAGCCGTCTGCCTTTGCCTCACTGCGGTCATGTTCTGGCAGCTCTCTGCCTCTGATTGGCAGGGGGTTCAGATGCTGTGATTGGTTGAAATCCGGCTGGCTGTTGAAGAGTACACTTCCAGATTAGGTTAGTCTGTGACACATCAAGTTAGGTTACAGTTCACTATGTACAGCAAAACCTTTAGGCCAAACTTAAAATGTGTGTGGAGGCATTTTCAGGCCAAAATCAATTTGTTAATACTTCTATAGTAAATCCTCTACTTCCTTGATTAAATCCTGAGTGAGACAATGTGGAAATATTTACCCTTCTCTGTAGCCTCTCTGATGCCTGGTTAGTGACTGCTCAAAATTAATTCAATCCCAATTTGTGTTCATGGTAGTTCCATATTTGCACATTTTAGTTGGCCTCATGGCCATGCAAGGAGAGATCAAGTGTTTTTCCTGTCTCTAGGGACACACAGGTAACAAACTTCTGGCCAATGGGATGTGAGAAGCAATTCATAGACATCTGGTCATGTCCTGAAATAGGCACAGTTTGCCTCCCTTTCTCTTTTTCTTTCTGGCCCATCAAAGTGCAGATGAGGTAGATGAGAACTACTTGAAGCTGGCAAGATCAAACCAACATCCCAGGAGACACTGCAGGAAGAAGGGAAGGAGAGTCAGGTGTGGGTCTGACTTGTGGAGCAAAGCTGTCCTTCCTCCCAGAACTCCTGCCACTCTAATCTCCAGGTGACTGAAATAAACCCTCTCCTTCACTGAATTCATGGTCCAACTAGTATCCTATCATTTGACCCATTCTGCCATCTTTAATCACCTCCTCTGGGACAAAGTAAGACCCTCACAGGACACACTGCATCCCCGGTCAGGGAGCCAGATGGTGGGCAGAGGTGTTCAGGGCCTCTCCACTGGAAATCAGAGCCAAACTCAGCCTCTGCCTCACACCTCTAAGGGGAACAAGACGACTTGTACCAGAAACTGTCCTCTGCAACTCTCCTATCTTTCTACTGCAAGTTCGAGCTCTTCTTTCGCAAGAAAGTAAGCATCATCCCTGGATTGTCAGTTAAGGCAGAAACTTCACGCCTGGAGTTGATGCAGGCTTTTCTTCCATGTAGACTGCTTGCAGCTAGGAGCTCCGAATGCCTCCTTAGAACTCCCAGTACTAACTTTAAAAGCAGTGTTTCTGCCTTACCAACCACAAGCAGTAGGCCTACTGCTACCTGTGAAGCAGAGGAGGCAGCAATTAATACCTGACAGCAGCAAATCAACACCTGCAATGCACCATCCAGCCCAGCGTGGTTCATTTCCTCTGTGGCTCAGCCTCAAGGACTAATTTCCTCATGTGCAAAATGGGCATAATGTGACGGAGACAAATTAAGTGACTTGTCCAAACTCACACAGGCAGGAAATGTTGGACTAGAACTCGATCTGAAATTCATGCTTTTTCAGCCATCACCCTGGGCATGGAGGGGCAGGTGGGTGGCAGCTGTGGGAGGAAGCCTGACTGAAGGCTAAGTGACAAGTCACCTTGAAATCAGGCTAAGGAAAGCCAACTTTGATTTCTCCTTTCATTTTATATTCATTTTTATTTGTTTGGTGTTGTAGAATTTCTATGATTGCTTTCCTTTGCTTTGCTTTTTTCTAAAAAGGGCTTTGACTAAATTTCTTTTCAAGAATTCTTTTAGTGTCTGACTTTGTATGTGTTAGACAGAAATCTAACCATTAAGTAACGCAAATGTCAAAATCATGTTTCCTCTCAGGATAATGAAAGATTAAGACATAAGTATTGAAAGCTTTTTAAATATTCTTTGGATCTCTGAGCTAGCAATTATTATCACACTGATTATTTTGATAATCTACACATATGGGAATCTTTTCCTTGCATAATAAATGAACAATGAAGAAAGAATCTTGCCTTTGAAGTCCTGTGATTTCTACAATTAGGTATAAATGTTATGTAAATGTTTTGAACGTTCTTCAGTTGAACTTCAGCTCTATTTACCTTCCTCAATGCTGCTAGAATAATTTATTTTTCTTCTGCAGATTTAAAGGTGATGGTAAGAGAGACTCCTGGGAGCAGAGTATGTTCCTGTCGCTGCTGTGACACAGGACTGCAAAGTTACTGGCTTAACACGAAACGTATCTTTCCCTAATTCTTAGGCCAGAGCTGCACCCTCAGTGGCACCAGGCTGCAGTCACATGTCAGCGGGGCTGACTCCTTCCCGAGGGTCTGAGGGGACAATCCACATCCTCACCTTTGTCAGCTCCCAGCAGCCACTTGGGTTTCTCAGTTTGCCACCCCTCTCTGTGCCTGAAAAGTACATTCTGCCCATCTCCATTCCTCTCCTCGACCCTGATGCCCACTGTCTTCTATGACAGGTGGTCCACCAGATCACACAGCCCGACCTTCTCCTTTCAGCGTCCTTGTCATAACTGCAAAGCCCCTCCCCCTCATCGTGGCAGGTAAGGTAGTCACAGGCTGTGGGATGGATAGACTGGGTCACCTTCGGGGAGCCCTCGTGCAGCGTAGCACATGGTGAGCTGGCAGGGAGGCTGTGACCAGGGAGATGTGTGTGTTGCAAGGCTGCTGATGATGCAGGGGGAAAAGCAAAGGCCCGGGGGCCAGCCCCATCATTCCCATGCCCCGAACTGCTCCAAAATTCCCTGGGCATTTCAAGGAGACAACAGCAGCACGGACTCCTCGGAGACCTGGCCTCAGAGGAGCATGGCTGCTGGGCTGAAGTCGGCCCTGGAGCCAGTCTGCACACGGGCTGTAGTGGGTGCTGACTCCATGAGGGTGACAATGAAGCCCTAAGCTTTCCTCCTCCCATTTTCTTCCCTGTTGAATAAAAAAAACTTCTGCATTACAAGTGCGTTTGTTTTTATACTGCCGTAAGGATTACCAAAAACTGTGCTGGCCTAAACAGCAGAAGTCTATCAAGGTGTCAGAGGGAAGGCTGGATCCTGCAGAGGTCAGGAAGTGAGACCAGTCCCCCCCGCCACCCCCGACTTCCAGTGACCACAGCATCCCTGGGTCTCCCTGGCTCTGCGGACAGTCACAGCCTGGGCCTTCATCCTCACAGCAGCTCCTGCGTTAAGCCTCTCTCCCCGCCCCTGCTTCTCAGAACACCAGGAAACAGAGAGAGGGTGGAGCAGGGGTACAAGGGGGCCATGGCTAAGAGGAATCACTTCTGATATCCAATAGCACAGAAGGATGGCGATGAGTGACAATAATTAGCTGGATACTGCAAAATACCTAATAGAGAGGACTTTCAATGTTTCCAACACAAAGAAATGACATTACGTCTGCCGTGATAGATATGCCAATTAATTCTGATCTGATCATTGATCTTTACTTGTTGTATACTTACACTGACATGTCACACTGTACCCAATAAATATCTACAATAAATACACATATATGGCAGTGCTAGGGATTGAAACCAAGGCCTCCAAGCACTTTACCACTGAAGTGTATTCTACCTCTATTTTAAAGTTGGATTTTGAGACAGGATCTTGTTCAATTGCTTAGGCTAGCCTCAGACTTACAATACTCCTGCCACAGCCTCCTGAGGAGCTGGGATTACAAGCATATGCCCAGCTGAAATATATGTTTTAAAAACCAATACTTGCAGATATGGATTCAGTAATTTGTATATTCAATCAGCAATCATTTATTATATATCTGTCTATTAGTGTCAAACATGGTACAGTTACTAACAGTACAAAGCATTACAAGAATGTTACATTTTAGAAATACCTTTTATCATTTTGAGGACAAAATTTGAAATTTTGTTTGCTTTAGCTGGCCAGGGTGGTACATCCCTGTAATCCCAGGCCTCTGAGAGGCTGAGGCAAGAGGATCTAAAAGTTAAACCAGCCTGAACAGTTTATGAACTTGGTGAGACCCTGTCTCAAAATTTTACACAAAGCAGAAAGGAAGCCGGGGATGTAGCTGAGTGTGAAAGCCCCAGATTCAACCCCTAGTACCTCCAGCATAAAGAGTTTGCTGATGTCATGAAACTCACTGAAGGCCACATTATTTGGAAATGATGGAGACACACAGAACTCTGGGTGGGCAGTGGTGGTACAGAGAAGGCTATGGCTTCTGAAGCCACGGCAGGGAGCTGGGACCTGCTCCCTGCTCAATGGATGCAGGGCCTTGCTGTGTCATGTCACCTCCCTGCACCTCGTTGCCTGCCCTGTGAAGCAGTGGCGTGCGGCCCTCCCGCCCCCATGAGGACAGAGCTCTGTGGATAACACACACGAAGCTTTGGGATGAGGCCAGGACATGGGATTTCTGCAGTGAGGAGCCCTGAGCCCTGAGCTCTTCTGACGGGCAGTCCAGGAAGGAGTCCGGATGGCTTTGAACACAGCTCTACCCACACCCCTGTTTCGGGGGTTGGCTTTCACGCCAGACCCATGAGTTGGGCCTTTCCCCCCTAGTTCAAACAAGATATTTTCCTGGCTATGTGGTAGCTGGAAAGAAAAGTAAGAAATACAAAATACAGTGAACTTGGGAAGTCCTCCCTGTAAAAACCCCAGCAGATTTATCACAGATGTCTGGCGCACTTGTGGCCTTCTCCTGAATTCTATTAAGAAGAATAACAAACAATCAGGAAACTGAACCCCGAAGCCCAGAAAACAGTGTTCTGGGTCTTTGGCAGAGTGGGGTCATGTACACACACAAGAGACCCAAGGCCCTCCGGGCGCTCCGTCATCACCGGGACAGGGAAGTCAGCAATCGCAAGCAGCCCCAAACTCTCACACAGGCACTGGCTCCTTCAGACCTGCGCAGGGCGTCCTGGGTTCCAGGGACTTTATTGTTCCAGCGAAAGGCCTGGGGCTCAGAAACAGTAAACAGTTAACACTGAGGTTCGAGCAGGGGGGTGACACACCAGAATCATGCAAGAAATTTTCCTGGAACGCAGAGGGTGTTTGCCAGCCTTGTTTGATGTGACATCTTTTATTGTCAAAAGTAATTCTAGTGTCTATGTCCCATGCCTGTGAACTACACTGCTCAGATGCGGACTCTGCCCTCAGGTAATGAGACAGAATAAGGCAGGTTACTGTGCTTCTCTGAGCCTGGTTCTATGTCTGTCAACTGGAAATAATAGGACTCAAACCATAAATTTGTCTCAACCAGAATTATGCATGATAACAGATGCTAATGTTAGTTCCTTCCATTCAGAAAGTGCTCAGTAACTCTCAGCTAGAAGTATGATTACTAGTTAATCACATCACCTTAGGCAATGTTCTCTTCTGTAAGATGAAAAACATTTTCAGGGCACCTTTTGTTCATTTAACCTGGAGTAGCCCCTGTTAATATATTCCTCCTTCTGTGAGGCGGCCCTTATTAGCTCCTGAAGCAATGAACCAATTCCGGGCAAAGGGAGTAAGTTGAGCAAGAAAACAGTGATGATTCCAGACCAGTGTGTTTTTTGTTCCACCTTCTGAAGAGCTGGCTGCCTCCTGCAGGCTGTATCTGAGCTGACGTGCACTGATGGGTCACAGATGAGCCAACGTCTTCTTCCCATCATGCTCTCTTCCTGCTTCCCAGGGTTATACAATCGACTCTGTGCTGCAGGGAAGCACATGACGGAGCTGTAATCCCAGCAGTGAGCTCCGCTGCCTGGTTTTCTCTCACATTTGCAGTTGTGGGTGCATGAGACGTAGGACCTGGCATTCATTCACCACTTTAATATTGATTGAGCACCTGCTCTCTGCCAGATTCTGTGCAGGCTGCTGTAGATACTGAGGCAAGACAGACAGCCTGGTGCTCATTGTCAGAGGGGAGATCAGGCGTGAAGCAGGATCAGTGTGGTGAATGAAGGAAGACGAGACATCCAGGAGTGATTTAGTGGGACCTCAAAGCCAGGACCCAGGTCTGCTTGAGCCCACGCTAAGCTCATGCCGTATGCCAGGATCAGAACCAGGGACAGGACAGCCTGAGTCTTCCCCAGATCTGGTGTCAGGGTTGAGCTGCTTACTGCTCAGGGCCCAGAGCCCTCACCCATCCATATGCAGGCCATAGCACAAGCCAGTGGTGTGGCCCTGCGCCTCTGCAGCCCTCGGCCTGGCTGTGGGCCTCGATGGCTACAGGTCTTGTGGAGCTCTATAGACAGAAGCTCTGGGAGGGCCTAGCAGCCAACAGATGAGGAAAGCCAAGGAGGTGGAGTCGCCAGGCATCCTGGGAGGAAGGAAGGAAAGTCCCTGTCTCTCCCACAGAGTTCTCTCCGTGTGCACTGTATGATGGAGACTAGAGGTACAGACTGTCCAAATGGATGAGTCCTCACCTGGCCAGAGGCACTGGCGAAGCTGGGACTTGTGACACTGCCCCCACATGCACCCCCTAGAGAGCCTCGTTAGAAGGACCAGGGGGACCCAAAGGACTGGGTAATTTTCTTAGTTACTTATCTCTTTGCTGAGACAAAATACACAACATCCAAGGGTAAAGGAGAAAAGGTTTATTTAGCTCACAGTTTTTAGAGGTCATAATTGGCTGGCTCCAAGGCAGAGTGGCATGGCAGATAGGCATTCCAGAAAAGAAAGTGCAAGGTGGGCAGAAGGTAGCAAAGCAGCAAAGGATGACCACAGTTCTTGGTAGCCCTTATATCTTATCCAGTTAGGGCGGGCAGCACTTACCCTCCTAATCCTAGTATTATACCATGAATCAATCCCAGCATCTCACACCCTAGATCCAGCCACCTATAAAAAAGCCCCACCCGTGACTACATGAGGCACTGGGGAGACATCCAGGCATGCACCATAACAGTATCATTTGACCCCAGACAAGCACCATCAGAACTGGATGAGCACGATCACCAGTCAGCTTTAAACCCTACCATTTGTGCCATGTTGTCAGCTTTTCGCCCAGTGACCCATTGCGGTACCATCTTTTGCAAGGTCTAGGCCTCCAGGTTCTGCACAGCTCCTGCTTTGAGGATCTTTCCATCTTGTCCAAGTCCCTCACCATCTGCCCTCCCAATCAGAGCTGAAAATATGGAAAAGAAGGAGGAAACTACAGCTCGGCAATCGGCGTGACCTACCTATGGCTGAAGAGGCACCAAGAACAAGACACGAAGCAAACCAGGAAGGCTGACTCCTCTGAGGCAGCAAAGCACTTGCTCTCCTCAGAAGTGAAGCAGGTGCCTGCTTTCTCCTAGCACGCAAGATGCCCTGCTGTGATATTTGGTAGCCAGAGCCTGCAGAACCCAAAGTCTGTTTTAAGCACCAGCACTCACACAAGGTGTACTACATGTCAGGGCCATCCTGGGCACTTCGTGTGTAGTCACTCCACACTGGTACAGGGCTGAAGCGAGGATTCTCCAGAGGAGGAAGACAGAGCATGCCGGCTTCTAAACTGCTGATGGTTGCATGCTTAGTGGGAGCAGTTGGCGCCACAGACTTAAATGCTGGCTCTGGACACAGACCCCCAGCCAGGTCCGTTTGTGAGTGGCCTGCCTGGTAAAATGGAACTGCTGCCTTTTACTCCCCCTAAAATAGACTTCAGCAAGGTGCAAAAAGAATCCTGGGCTTAGGGCCACCAGTCTTGTGACTGTTCCCTAAGCCAGCGTCTTCTTGGTGTTAATTTCCCAGCCATATCTCCCCTTGCTGAAGGTGTCCAGGCCGCCCAAGCCACCACCCACCTTTCCCAGGCTGGTACAGGAGCCCCCGTCAGCTGGATTCCATTTAGACATTCTTCTGGGCTATAGATAATGCAGGCACTTCGTGGAGTCAGGGGCAGGCACGAGTTTACCCCAGATGTCCAAGATAAGACAAATGAATAACCCCGAGACACTCTTGTGCCACCCAGCGGCCAGCCATCCGCAATCAAAACTCTGGCCTGACCTTTCAGGACCCACCCAGCCAGCATTTCCCTACTCTGCCAGCATCATTCCTCATCTCTCACTCTGGAAGGGGGAGAAAGGCCAGCACTGAATGGAAGATAAATGTCAAGGTGACATGTCCATCAGTCACAGGCATGTGCCCACCCAGGGCTCTGTGGAAGTTAAAGTTTACTGAGTGTCTCCTAAGACCGGGTCTCTAGGTGTGGCATGCACATACTTACAGTATGGTATATTTGAGGATGAGATACAAATGAAGACCTTTTTATGAAAAACAACAACTTTTGTCACTGTTCTCTCAGATAGGAAGTTTCCTGTTGTATTTCCTTGTAGCCAACCTGGATCAGGGCTCATATTGTGGCTGCCGGGAGCAAAAGAAACTATGGAATGCTCCCCAGGGCAGTAAGATGTTTGGAAGGAGGCCCAGCCTGGACCCAGGCCCAGTTCAGCCTGTCACTGGTGGCGTAGCTGGGCCAGTCCCCAGCCCTGGTGGGGTCTCTCCTTCCCCACTTATAAACATGACAGCATTGATAACCGTAGTAGCACACTCTTCAGTAACACTTGCTATGTGCTAGGCACCGTTCCAAGGCCTTTGTGCATTTATGCGGCTCAGTACAATAAGTGGAGAAGGAGGAAGCCTGGCTCTCACGTCTCCTCCCCGCGCTGCAAGTGTGGGACTAGCCATCTGCGCTGGGGCACCATAATTAAGCAAGGCTTTAATGGCCCTTATCTGTCCCAGGTCATCAGGATGCACAGCCCCGGCTCTGCAGAGTTAGCACCACGCACTGCGGTTCCACAGCAGTGTGGTAGGCCTTTCTCAGGAGCAGGGGCTTGGGGCGAGTGATTAATGAGGTGGGAGCACAGCAACTGGATGTAAAACTGAAGATAACGAAGAGGGTCGGGTGAGGCTCGGAGGGAGAAGACCCCTCCTTTGACTCCCTCCTCACGCTGGGTCCTCCTGAGCTGCCTGCCATCTTGGCCCTTGCATTCCCAGCGGGTTAAATGAGAAAGCCTGGTTCAGCAGCTGCTCACTCCTCCTGTGTGGGGTTAGAGGGAGAAGGGAGACTTGCCACAGAAACAGATGGTGGTTTCTGCACGCTTTTTTTTTTTCATGTATTTTTGAGACAGGGTCTTGCTATGCAGTTCAGGCTGGCCTTGGGCACACTTTGTAGCCCAGGCTGGTCTCAAACCTGCAATGATCCACCTGCCTCAACCTCCCAAGTGCTGGGATTACAGGATTGCGCCACTACGGCTAGTGGAAATGATTTTTTTTTGTCTGCATGCTTTAAGTTGCGTCCAATTGCTGCTTGCTTGCCTCTGCCTCCCTCCTGCCACCCCACTCCCACCTACTGCCACTCCTGAACACTCATCAGTCCCCTCCAAAGCTCTGCCCACTCCAGTCCTTCTGCCTGAAGCAGCCTTCCTTCTCCTCTCCTCTTGGCCAACAGTTTCTGGTTTTGAGGGGCTCAGTCAAGGATCCCCTTATCATCCTTCTAGAAGGTTCTAGGTGTTGCCTGTGTATGCACACTGTACCCTAATCATCCAGATATCTGTTAGGATACACACCTCTGCCATCTATCAACAACCAAGGCTCAATATAGTGAAAACAGCCATACTTCCAAAATTGTTATACAGATTTAATGCAATACAGTTGAAATGCCAATAGCTTATCTCACAGAATTAGAGAAAATCATCCAAAGTTTATTTGGAGCCAGAAAAGACCTATGATAGCAAAGACAATTCTGGGCAACAAAGGCAAGGCAGGGAACTTCACAATCCCTGACTTGAAATTATACTACAAGAGAACCAGCCAGCGTTTCCTGAGATCCCGCCATGTTGGGACTTAGGGCTCTGGGAAAGAAACCAACCCGCTCACCTCCCTAGTAAGCAGCCATGAGCCTACCAATGCGCAGGCTGAGAATCAAACATCCCATCCCCCCGCACCCCTATTAGCAAATGGGAGACAGACGTCTGAGCACCTCTTGGGTGGATGACCATATGCAATATAGCAAATATGGGGGATTTTCTTCTACCATCTCTTTGAAGGCAAATATTGTTATCACTGTTTTGCTTTGTTCTGATTAATTGTATTGCTCTATTAAATATTCTGTTTTGATAAGTTCCATAATGTTCTGTATTTGGTTTGATTTTGCTATACCTGACTAAAAGGACAATTATTGTGAAGATAATGAGATATACTATCATACCTATTGCTGTTATCCTGGTAACCTGCTGTGATGTTCTGTACCAATTTCACTGCACTGTCTCATTTGGCTTTGTTCTGTCTTGTTCTGTTGTATTTTACTACCTTCAAAATAATTTTTAAAAATGGAAAAAAAAGAAATTATACTACAAAGCCAGTATGATAAAAACAGCATGGTACTGGAAAAAAGAAAGACCCAGGGATCAACAGAACAGATTTGAAGATACAGAAACATCTTCAGAACACTCAGCTACCTTATCTTTCATAAAGATGCCAAAGAGTGGAAGAAAGACTTGAGTTCTTGTTCAATGTCTACTACCTGTATGACCTTCACAGACTATTCAATCACCTTTAGTCTCAGTTTCCTCATCCGTGAAATGACAAAAACCATGCATACCTTGGCCAGCTCTAGTGAGGAGTGACTGAGACCACATAGGTGACAGAGGGCTGCAGAAGGCTTAGGGAGCTGGTGTCTGCCATGAACCTGCTTGGCCTCACTTTCCTTAAATGGACTCCCCAAGCCTCAAAAGAAGGGAGATTGGGCAGCCTTACATTAAGAAGATCTGGTTTAACAAGCTCCACACACTTACCTGTTTCTTCAGAGTAATCATGATCTTAATGAGGGGTGTTGGTTCTATGTTCTCAGACTCAGTCCTTTCCAGTAGGCTGTGCCAAATGCCTGGAGTGAGTTTCTGGGACCTGGGGGATCACCAGTTAGTAACCAATGACATGAGCTATGTCCTTGTAAGATGCTGTCACTGAGCCTGGTGTTGATCACGCACTAACCTTGTCTGTGAGGTCAGCATCCTCTTTCTAGAGAAGACCAGCCAGCAGGGCATGTGACCAGGATTTCCCCTGCCACCCACTGGCTACAAGGCCAGGAAAGCTACTTCTACTTTCAGGGTCTCTGCTTGGTCTGCAGAGGGGCCCGACAAGGACTCAGCTCTAGTAGGGACTGGGTGAATGATTGCCTGTGACAGGCGTGGCTGTGCCTGGCATGAGAACCTCAGGCACTCACAGGCCGAGGTCATCTGGTAAACCTGATGGGGTTCTTGACAGTGGTGTATCTCTCCCTCCAGCCACAGCCACATACTCCGAACCTACTCCAGATGCTTCCTTAGGTCCTACGCTGTCTGTCCTTCAGATCACACTGCCTGCCTGAGGCACTCCTCCACTCTCTACTGCTGGCCCACTCACCACCTCCGGGGAGCTTTCCATTCTGACTCCCAGGCTCCATCATGCGTTCCACCTGTGGGCCTCCACCGCTTTCTTGATAACAGTTTTTTAAGGGTAATCAAGGCATTTTTCTATGTGTTTCAAACACTGACACAACATGAAATGGTGAGGTATGAAAATCATACCTCTAATCCTGCCCCATCCAACCCATCTCTGCTCACCCCAACCTGGACATCATTCTCCCCCTCTGTGGCCCAGCCAGGGAGCCTGGCACACAGCTGGGCCCTGTACCTCCAACTACACAGCCCCATGTGGAAACGGGTGTTCCCTTCTAACCCATCCCCAGAAGCTGTACTCAGTGAGTCCTTTACCGAGACCCACATGCACTCAAACCTTCAGGAAATGACTTGTGCAGATGTTCAGATAGGCTGGCAAGCACTAACTTGCCAAGAAGTAAGAAACAGGATTTTCCACCAGCCAGTAAGGATGTTCTCAGGCCAAGCAGAGAAGAGGGAAAGAAACAGTGGATGAGCCAGAGAAGGGGTTGAGCTCACAGCTCCTCTACAGGGCCCAGGCTCCAATAGCAAATAGTTCCAGTTCACAGGAGGACTATGCAATAAGCACCCTGTCTCCCCCAGGCCCCAGAACACAAGGAGGTGAGGTTGCTAGAAACAAGCCCCTACCATGAAGGAGTTCCTTCCACAGCCATGCAACTATGGCAGCATGACACAGGAAGCTGAGAGGGGCAGCCAAACATCCCGTCTTGGGCCATAAGTGAGAAGCAACTCAGAGACTATGATTCCTCCTCCATTCATTTATCCACTGAGTGCATAGCTGCTGAGAGCCTGCTGTGGGCCAGGCCTGTGCTAGGAAGTACACGTGCCACACAGACAGCATTCTTGCCTGCACCCAAATTAGCAGTCTGGGGAAAAGCAGGCAGTGCCACACTGTGGGACACATATCCCTGCGTTAGCCCCTGGAGAGGTCATAGTTTGCCCTTTGACCTTCCATATCCCAGGATGCACCCCAGAAACCCCACACATGTGCCCTGCCCTATGATGTGGCTGGAGTGGAGGGACTGGTTCAGGAAGGGAGGTAAAGGCGTCACTGGATCAAACAATGGTCATCTCACAAAGGGCTTCAGAGTTGGCCTGTTCTTTGTTCCCGGCCTCTCCCTCCCAGTCCACTCCCCGCCCCTCTCCTGCTGCTGGGGCTGCTGAGGTAGACGCTGGCACAGCACAGCTCCCAGGTAGCATGGCAGGGAAGCAGGAAAAAAGGTCAGGGTGTGGCTCTGACTCCCTCCACTTGGCACATTCTCCCCCAGTACTGAGAAGGCCCCAGAGTCCTGTTCTCCTCCCAATAATTCATGCCTTGGGCAGGAATGGCCTCCCACTCCTCTAATCTCTGGTGCCTCCACTTCCCATGTTTGTTCCTTCAGTCCTGCCATACCCCTGTGAGAAGCTCCTTCCTGAGCTCTCAAACCACCTGAATCATCTGGACCTGGCCTCCTTCCAGGTCCCCACGTGATGTTGAGTGAGCCCTTTCCTTATATTCTACAGAAGGGAACTGGAGGTTCAGAGAGACTTGACCAGGGCTGGATAGCTAACAGGTAGCCTTGTTGACAAAAATAGCTTGGATACCCCAACTCTCCACCAGGATTCTGTCAACCCTGTTGCATATCTGCAAAGCCCATGAAAATATCCAGCCCTGATGCTCAGAACTTCAAGGCTGGACCAAGAAGTGTTCTCAGTACCTTGCCCGACATACTTCTCCACCTGCCAAGAGCTGGAAATGCCAGCAACTCCATGTCTA
Organism: Dolichotis patagonum; assembly: GCA_004027295.1. Taxonomy (NCBI): domain Eukaryota; kingdom Metazoa; phylum Chordata; class Mammalia; order Rodentia; family Caviidae; genus Dolichotis; species Dolichotis patagonum. The sequence continues at coordinate 92,022 of PVJX010004295.1, forward strand.
GGGGCCTCACCGCAATCGGCTGCAAAGAGAGGAGAAGACACGCTCTGCGCTGGGACACTCAATTAGCTTTGGCCCCATAAGAGCTAACTCAGCTCATCTCAGTGTCTCATCCTGTGTCTCTCACACAGGACTCAAAAGCAAGGTTTCCTCCAGAATCTACATGGCAGGATGAGTCCTGACCTGCTATCCTCCTCTGCAGGTGCTCCAATCTTCAGTGTCACCCAGTGTGAGCCACCTCACTCTGCCATGGGGAAAATGAAATCCTGAGAAAGGAAAGGATCTTCTGATGAAGTGAGTTGTACATGGGGTTCCCTGACTTTTAAAACAATGCTTTTTTCATGACTGAGCTCATTCATTCCTTCTCTTAACAACTATTGAACAAGCACCTGTGATACACAAAGAACATAGTAGTGATGGGGATCAGACAAGATCCCTGACCTCTGCAAGTTCACAACCTGGGAGCCGAGCACTGAGATGATGTGCAGATTTCTATCAAAACAGCACTGAACCAGGACTCAACAAGTCCATGCTCTGAGTTCTGCTCTTGTATATTTTGTGACTTTGGCTAATTCATCAGATTTCCTCATCAAAACAGTTCATAAAGAAACTCAGGAAACAACATCCCGATTCTTTCGCTGCAAAGAGGCTTGTGAAATAAGGTGAGAAAGAACAAGTGTTCCTGTGCAGTCAGATCCTACAGCATCTGGACCCATCAAAGAACTTCACTCCTGGGAGGAATTTAGTTATTTCACGGATTACTGAAGGTGCCATAAACTTTCCATTTTTATGGGACAATATTCCATGGCTCCATGAGCAGCCGTGTTGTTTACTGGTCAGCATGTCAAGGTGGGCCTGGGAACCATTCATCCTCTGCCCTTTCACACTCCTCTGTGTCGTCACTCATCAAATCCCATCCAAGTCTCCCCAGCTCTCACGCCTTGGTCTCTTTCCCGGGCAACTCCACTGGCCTTATCCTGCATCTCTCCTCCCATAAAGTGAGGCATAGCTTTCAGAAGTTTAAAATTAAAAGGACTGTCATACAAATACCAAATGAACATGTGTTAAAGATTTATTTAACTCATTAATGAGGGAATCAGCCAGATGGCAAAGCTGATTTGAAGAGTATCTGAAGAGTATTTATATTATGCAAGCACTACAGAAAGAACTGGAATAAGATTTCTTGTTAGATATCAAGCTGGCTAATGTCCTTCAAGATAATAAAATCATGCCCTTTGAAGTTATTTTTTTCTACCGGACAGAAATTATTTGCATCTCAATCAAACAAAATCCATAAGTCAATATGCAATTTCACAGAGCCTGGGCACTGATCAATAGCAAACAATATGTCAAACAAAAGTGCATTGCGGTGGATTAGGGTTTGGCAGTCACTACTTGTTTTTATAAATAAAGTTATTTTTCCCACACATGCCCCTTCCTTTACATATTATCCGTGGCTGCTGCCACAGTTTTGTGGACTATCTGTGACAGAAATCACATGCATCACAAGACTAAAATATTTACTGTCTGGTCTTTCAAAGGAAAGGTTCGTCAACCCCTGCCGAGGAGAACACGGGAGTGGACCGGTCATCCAGAGCTCGCGTGCGACAGTGCGAGGTCATGCTGCCTTCTGAGCCTCCTTCCAAGTTAGGGGTGGTTTTTCTTCCCATCTCTCCCACTTTCACATCCCCTTTGTCCATTCTCCAGACAGGTACCAGCCTGATCCTTCAAAGCCACACATCTCGCACTGTCAGTGTGCTGTTCTGTCCAAGTCCCCACCACATAACGTTCAACCGACCTTGCTCCAATCCCAACCCTTCCTACGCCAGCCATGGGATGGGAGGTGGTAACTCACAAGGACACAGTGTGAGAGCTCTGTGTCCCTGCATGCCGTGCAAAGGTCTATGGTGGCATCTGTTATGAACATTGGGGTTTTTTTCCCCACATCTTGCGGCAACAGGAAGACTTGGGCATGCTTGGCTTGAAGGAGCTAAGACTGAGAAAGGATTCATAGGACCAGAGTACAAAGTTACGGCAGCTGAGTGAGTCTAGAGTTCTATGTACCCCACGAAGACAATAGCTGATAACCATGCGCTGCCAGCTCTACTTGGGATTTGTTAAGAGTGGGGTTTAGATGCTCTTAACACACACACACACACACACACACACACACGCACCATTAAAAGGTGCTACAGAAGGCGATGGATCTGTTAGTTTCCCTGACTGTAGTGATCATTTCGTTCCATACGTGTATGTCAAAACATCGTGTTGCACACCTTACATGTGTACAGTAAACAGTGGATGAATACTAACTGCTTCTGCAGCTTCTGGGGAGAAGGAAGGGACTCGTTTACGGGGCCAGCACATGGTAAAACCCTGTAGACCTGGAGCTTGTTCCCCCACAGCCCCTCTGCTTTGTGCAGTCTGAGCCGGGAACTGCACTTCTGCGATGACGAAGCAGGGGAGGCTGCAGCGAGGCTGGAAGGGCTGTGGAGACAACATCTGCTTTCTATTCCCCAGGCTCCAGGGGCCCTGCGGCCTCCCGGTGTAACGTTTCTTCGTTCTGTATAAACAGAAAGGATGATTCTCGTAATCTCGGCAACAAAATATGCAGACATAAAAATAGGTCATATTTTACTTTAATGAGAGAAATGAGGGATGATTTCCTTCACACAGAGCAGCCTGGGTTACTGTAATTAACACCAAATGGTCCTGCGGCCGATCGCTCAAGTGATGGAGGGGAGGCCGGGACGGGAAACGTGGGCTTCAGGAGCTGCTGACACCCGCCAGACTCCTGCGACGCCGCCCTACGCCCTCCCTCCCCCACATGGCCGGCTGTTGGCTCCCGAGAAGTTGGGGCTGCAGGATCCGCTTTTATTAAGCACTTACTAGGTGCTTTCTACACATACAGGCTCACTCGGGCATAAGAGCGCACAAATGCGCACACGTGTACACACACACACACACACACGGTCATCAAGGGCAATCTATACCTATTTTCTAGAGCAGACCACCAGGGTTCAGAGAAGTAAAGTAACTTGCCTAAGACCTCAGAGCTTGGAAGTTATGGAACCCTTCCTCATCTGGCATTAACCCAACTTTCAAATCTCATCTCTCCCTGCAACACGCTACACAGTTAATAACCCAGTCACGGGGGACCACTTTCCCCTCCCACTTACCCCACCTCCCTGTCCGCCCCTGTGCTGGCATCTCACAGTGGACAGCCCTCCCGTTCTCCTTTGCTATTGAAACCCTGTCTACCTTCCAGAAGTCAACTTCAAACTCAGCATCCAGGGCTAGAGCGGAGCACAGCCTGACGGCGTACTGCGCGCATGCGGACACGAGCTACCCAGACCACTGCACGCCCACTCTACCGCGCCAGACTCACCTCCTCTCTTCGCACCCCAGTTGCCCACTGCTAAACGCACTGCCATGGTAAGGAATGAATGAGTAACACACACAGTGCTGTCTTTGCCTCTTATACTGCTTGGTTGGGGAAGCAACCTGGATGGTCATCAAAACAGAAGCTCAAGCAACAGGCACAAATGAGGGGCTGAGTACCGGCACCGTCAAAGCCTGCGTCTGCCCGGAAATCCTTATCCCCACCACGCCAGCTCCTGCATGGCCGTCCTTGCTTTAGAGGCGACTCCAGCACCAATGAACTTGCCACTGGCCACCACTGTTGATCCTGGACTTGGGACAATACTCCACACCAGAGGAAAACAAGTGTGATAACAGTGACCACAAAACAGCATTCCACTGAGACATCACTTTCAGTGAGGCTGAGGTAGACCCCCGGGATTATCACCAACATCGCCAGCTCTGCCTTTCAGACACCCAGAACATGGAGTCCTTGTCCCTGTACAGTCCGCACGGCCATGTGACACGCTTCGGCCAATGAAATGCAAATGAACCAGGTGTGTTCCTTCAGGGCAGAAGCATTTGACAGGAACAGGGGACTTCCTGCGCTTATTACCCCTTGCAGCTGTGAGCCTTGCAGTCAGGGATGGCACAGTCCAACCCAGAGCTGTCACATGGAGAACAGCCTCCTTCAGCAAGTCCCTGAGCACCAGTGGCACCAGTTCTCTATCAAAAGAAGGGGACTTCCTCCTCCTCCTCCTCTTTTTCCTCTTCCTTCTCCTCTTCCTCCTCCTCTTCTTCTCCTTCTTCTCCTCCTCCTCTTAATCCTCCTGTTCCTCTTCCTCTTCCTCTTCCTCTTCTTCTCCTCCTCCTCCTCCTTTTGAAGCCCTTGAAAGTTGAGGGAGGGTAAAGGTTGATCTCTGATTCCCATAGCATGAATTAGTTTATTCCAGTAATGCAAAACCCAGAGGGGAAAAATGTAGGCAATATGAGGCAAAGACTTTGACTGGTGTCCATAAAGCATCTTTTATGCAGAAATAGCATGAAATTATACATCCATCTATCTGTTTCTATTGTGGCTGTTGCTGTTATAACTGAAAGGCATTTTCACACGTTAAAGAATGCAAAGAATATGTGTCCACACCGCTCCTCAACTGAGGAAATTACTCAAGGAAGAACTCTCACTAAATGAAAATTAAAACATTTTCAAGATAGAGTACAAGAAAGAATGGTGAGCAATAAATCTTGTAGTACTTCGTGGTTGAATCTAAAAGAATGATGAATGCCTGACTGTATTGTAATCTGAGTTAAGCAAGGCTTACTGAAACAGAAGAGGTATATTGTAAGAAAATCTGGGATAATCGGGCCAACATTCTGACTTTACTCAGCAGAACCAAGGAGGCATGTGTACAGGGCAGGTGGCAGTGGCAGACCCCAGGAGAGAACAGAAAATGAAGAAATTAAAACATTTAAAGATTTCATCACTGTGGGGAGTACAAAGCCAAGTCAAACACTGCAAGGGGAAAGCATTAGGAAGTTAGTAGATTTTTATAGAGCGGTAAGAAGTATTTGACTGTAAAGATGGTTAATAACTATGATGATTAAGGTGCTTGTTTTATCATTTGTTCAGCAAAGAGCTACTGGGCATTTAGTCTAGGCAAGGTGTGTTTCTGGGTGCTGAGGATTTATCAGTGAAACGGTCAATAAATGAGACATGTGATGCTCCTGTGCTATGCTCGAAAAGACAGGCAACATGCAAATAACCAAAGAAGACAATTTCAGAGAGGGATAGCACATGCTCTGTTCCTTAGGAGGGAACAAAATTAGCCATGTGCAGTGGGTCATATGTTCTAGGCAGAGAGCAAAGCTTGCAGAAATACTAAATAGGTATTTAGAGTGCTCAAGAAATACAGGTGGACTAGAGGCCACAGCAGCATCTCACGAGGTGCTAGGTCACGCAGGAGTTCATGAGCTGAGTAGGACGGTGGTATGTGGGGAAGCTACTGTGGTAACTTTAGGAGGGGATTTTATGGTCTAATCTGTTTTCAGATCACTAGCCAGTGTGCAGAGAAAGGTTCACAAAGGGAAGAGCAAGAGAAAAAGCAGGACATCAAGTGGGAGAAGGCAGTGGCTGGGCCAGGGTGGTGACAGTGGGCACGATGGGATTCTTGCAAAGAGACAGTGGTATTCTCACAGGGAAGGGTAGCGGAAGATCAGAGTTGACCCAAAATGTTTGACCTGAGCGGATGGTGAAGGAAAAGACTGATGGACAGTAGATTGGGGGGGGTCTAAAAAAGCTGTGAGTTGAGCAAGTTCAGTTTACGATACATATACACCAAGTTGGGGAGTGAGGGGGACATGGATCTGCGGGTTAGGAAGAGGTATGGGTGCGTGTGAGTGTTCACAGAAGGTGCCCGAACCTGCTGCTTGCCAGGCTTTGGTACACAGTAGGTGTTCAGAAAGCAGTGCTCTCTCCTTCCATCTCGAGCTGTGAGAAGCCAGGTTCCCAAGGTGAACGCGCGACTGGTGTCAGCATGCTGGCTATCAGCGCTGACATGGACACTGTCTGTCACCACTTTCTGGTCCTTGGTTTCTCGGATACTATAAAAAAGAAAACAGGTTAAACAAAGTGATCCAGGAAAGAGGCCTCATTAGCAGGAGGAGCCCCCTTTTGTTACAGGGCCATAGCCTTTCTGTTCCATCTTAGCTTCCAGCAGTTCAATTGAGGCCATGCCTGGGAAAAGGGCAGTCTGCTTTGCTCAGTGTACAGCCTCAGAAAGGGCCTCGTCTGGGATTACCTTAGTAGACACTCCCAGAAAAACACCCAGATGTCTGGGGCCCACATGGCCCAGTGAAATTGCCACATGAATTTAACCATCTCAGGGGCCATCATTCAGTGAGCTTCTATGGAAAATGACACTCTGTCCTCACTAATGTTCTCCTTGCAGCTAAAACTCAAAGGTCAAACAGCCAATGTCCTTGCTGAAGAACATGGAGCTACCAAAACAACACAGCTGGATTTAAATTTCATTTTCTCTGCATCTAGTGTCCTGAGTTCACATCTTAGAATCCAAGATTCACATCAAAATGCACCTTTCCTGAGAATGCAGACTCCAACCCTGGCCTTACTGAAGTCCAGAGGGATGCAGCAGCATAGCCAGTCACAGAGCCAGCCTCTGCTTCTGCCTGGTGCTTTCTGGTGCCACCTGGTCCGGCTGCCGTCAGCTTGCCCCTGGAATCTGCCTTCTTCTTGACATGTGTGTGAAAGAAAAACATGATG